>CM076570.1:1023335264-1023572791 GCA_034641835.2 Pinus albicaulis
TATTAAGTCAATTATCTTAGGATTTTGTTAATTTTTCATTTTCTTTAGATTCTTGTTTTGATTGCTTGGTTGAAATCGTTTTTTTTATAAGCTTCCTGTTGATGCTTGTTTCGTCTCATTTGGTCAATCGGTTTGTAAATAGCACTCCTTTGAAGTCTAATCAATTATGTCACCTGGGTTAAAAAATTGCGGATTTTAATAATGCATTTAGTTTAAATATTAACCCCTAGATTAATTATTACTAACAATTTTTATTTTTACTTATACAGCCAAATCATAAAGCATCGGGATTTCAAATATTTATTCCAATTTTCCAAATTTTCAAATAAATTATTAATCTCGAAAAAAATCCAAATTGTCAAAATGGTTGTTTTAGGTAAATCATCATTTTTTCGTAGTCTAATTTAACATCTCTAAAATAAGATCAAAAAAACAAAAAAATAATTTTTAACATAAAATTTTGAATTAAATAAATTAATTATTATATTAAATATAATTAATTTAATTAAATTAAAATTTTATATTAAAAACAAATATATAAAAAAACAAAAAATTAAATTAAATTTTTGCATAAAACACATCGCATCGGAAATATTCATGTGAACATCCTTTTAAAAATAAAAAAAAAACCCCGATGCAATGATTTTTCCCGATGCGATTGAGGCTCATTAGTTTCATCCGATGCGATTGAGCTCATTACCTCCGATCCGATTAAGCTTGTCAGCCCCGATGCGATTGAGCTCATTACTTCCGATCCGATTGAGTCACATTGAACTTATGCGATGCGATGAGGTCAATGTTCAAATCTTCCGATGCGATTAAGTCAATGTTCAAATCTTCCGATCCGATTGAGTCAAGAGGAGCAACTGAATTTCCATATTTATATCAGATTTGACTTATCAACTTTGGAAGCTCATAAATTGAGTTTTACTTGGACAAATGAGGCCCAAGACGGCTCATTGGAAAGAGAAAATCAAGGAGAACATTTCTGAGGAGGTTTCGATAACAGATTTGATCATTTATTGGGTCAAAAATCAGGCAGAAAATCAAGCTCCGAATTTCTAAAAATAAAATCAATTTTCTGAGTTTTGTTTTCTTCATTTTCATTTGTCCAGCCTCTTCTAATTGCAGATTCATGCATAAATAATATCCTTGATTAATTAAAATCATTATGAGTATCAATAAGAAGCTCAAATTTCATTTTTATTTATTTAAATAGAATTTGATTGGATTTGTTTTAATGATAGAAATAATATTTGGATTTTATTTTTGCTTCTTAAATGATTTTTAATTTCTTTTTGCAGGAAAAACAGTAGAAGAGATATTGAGGAAAAAAATTTCAATCAATGAGAAGACTCCAACAATTAAATATTGGAATTTTTGAACAATTAAAGTTGGATTGGGCAGATTTTTCTTCAAACAAACTCTCTTCTAAAAATAGTTTTGGGAAGATTATAAATTGCAGATTGCAAAATGTAAAAAGGGGCTGCTCTCCTCTGCAATTCCAGACTTCTAAAAGCATTTATGTTATAGGAATTTAGAGTTGTAGATGGGGAGGAGAGAAAGTTTCAGATCTGAACATTATTGAGGGTTTATGCTTTATGTCTTGTATTATGCATGATGGGCAGAGTTTGCATTTCTGCAGCTCTAGTTTTGAAAACAGAAATTCAAGTAATGTGAAGTATTGTTAGAGACCAGGATCAGAGAAACAGATTCAATTAACTGGTATTTTTGGCATTTCTGTATCAAATACCAGTTTCATTTTTATGTTAATAAAATTGTTGTTTCATTTTATTCATGTTTTGGCATTTCTGTTGATATGGATAATTTGTCTCAAATTGTTATGTATCTCTGCTCTTATGAATTAAAATCTGATTTCTGAGTAACCATTTCTCAGAAATCTGTCTTATAACACTGATTTATTAAATATTAATGTGTTGTGAATTTCTTCCACATGTTATTGTTTAATTATTAGTTTGACTGATATGATAATCGATATCAATTTTTGTGAATTTCTTCCGGAGTGTTGTTGATTTATTATTTTAGTCAAATGGTCTCAATAGAATGTGTTTTGGTACTCACAAATGTGAGCTAATTGAATTTCTTCGTTATTTTGACATTAATTAAAAGCCAGACATATTTTAATCCTCATTACTTAATTATCTTGCTCTTAGTTGGGTTAGATTTTCATCTACCTAATTGAGATAGGATTTAGATTAGTTTCTTTTTGCTTGCATTATAGAATAAGTTTGCAATTAGATTAAATTTACATTCTTTTAAGTCCTCTTCTCAAAGAGGCAAAATCTTAGTTATGGTTTGGCTGAACCCAAATCAGCTTAAGGGTCATTCTCTTGCCTGATCAACAAGAAGAATTGATCTGATATCCCTGTCTATTGGTAGTTAATGATATATCGTAAACCAATAGCGATAGGGAGAAGGTAACTGGACCTAGTTAAACCAGTCGGAGCCACTATCATAAACGGAAAAGGAGCTGCATTAAGGTCCGGACCGGGTGGTTATCCCCCAATGTTGTAGCAGCGATTTTCGAGGCCTCAACATTTTTGGCGCTAGAAGGAGGGCCTGAAACTTGTTGTCTGTTGGAGTTTTTTTTTTAATTTTAACATTTTATTTAATCACGATGGCTCCTCTTAAACTTCCAATTTGGAGTTGTATCCATGGACGTGCATCTTCCAATACTCCACCCGAAGTGGTAAGACTCTTGTCTCAGGTAAAATTCAATGGTAAGAAAAATTCTTCTGCCTTTAATCATGTCCTTCAATTTATTCAAAATGTTTCAAATTATGATCTTCAAGGGATTGATGAAGGCATTTTATGCAGAATTTTTACTCTCACATTTGCGGCAAAAGCCAGAAGCTGGTGTAGAACTCTTCCAGTTGCTTCAATCCACAGCTGGGATCAATTTGTTACAATTTTCATTTGTAAATTTGACGGCTATGATTATGAACATGTATGTGAAGAAATTGAATATTTACGAAGGTTTGAAAATGAGTCTGTTAATGATTTTAATATTCGATTTCATTTAAATTGCTTAAGATTTAAAGACGAAGATAAACCTACAGAAGAAGAATCATTAGATTGGTTTGAATATATTTGTTCTCTTCCACCCATTCCCAATCCATATGAAATTAATTCAAGCTTTGTTCCATCCCATTACAATATAAATGAGAATCCCAATTTGGATGTGCAAATAAATTGTGATGAAGTGGTTTCACAAAGCTTGGAAAATATTTCTAATCAAATGCAAGAAGACAACAACAACAATTTTGAAGAAAGAACTGCTTTGGAATCTGAAAATTACTCTGCGGTCAATTCAGAAAATCAGATCGCAAATCAACAAGTACAAGCAGCAATCAAAGTAAATAATAAAATACAAACTGCTGTACAAATTTCTGAATTCTTCCATGATAAGCAAATGCCGAAATCACAGCAGCAAAGCAGCCTTCTTCAAGAAAGCATGAGCATACAAAGGAATGATTTAGAATCTGAAATTTACAATGAGCATAATGCACAAGAGTTCTCAAACAGAGACAGTTTTCAATGCATTGTTTCAGGTTCACATTTTTCCCTTTATCCTGATATTTTTAATGATGGTAATTTTTCCCCTCTTGATATTAATGATATTTCAGAAAATACAGAGGCCGATCTAAATGAATTACTATCAAGTTTTTATCAAGATAGAGAAGCAATTAACGATCATTCTTTTGCCATTAATGAACATGAAATTCTTGTTCCTCCTTGTTTGGATATATTGGATGAGATTGAAGGGAATTCTAGAGAATCTTGTGAGGTCATTTATGATGATTACTCTGATATTGAGGATGTTGATTTCAATTTTTCTCAAAAGAATCCTCATGATAAAATTCAAATAACATCCGAGAATGAAGAACGCTTCAATTTAGAAATTATCCCAACCAATCCTCATTTTAGAGCAGCAAATTATCTTCATGATTTCATTATTCGAGAAAACTTTCCAATTTATTATTCGTATCGTGATCAAGCTCTCATTCCTACTCATAATCATAATTCATTTTCTAATTCACAAGTTGGAATTCAAAATTACTCAAATTCCATAATTGTGGCCAATCCTTGTGAAAATGAAATTATTTCAAAACGATCCCAATTGTGTTGTAACATTAGTTGTAAAAATAGTGATTTCATTTTAGTTTTTCTTTCATTTTGTTTAAATTTAGATTTATTTTTTGATTTTATTTTGCAAAATTTTCACACTTTTCGCTGGCATATTGAACACCTTACTATCAAACACTCAATTGATGCATTACCCGATTGGGAAATTGAAGTTTCATATTATAATCATGAGCATCAAAAGATATTAATATTTCAATTTCAATCAATGCTAATGTTTCATCAAAAGCTTCTATTTTTTCAAAGGCAATGTCGACAAGAGAATGTATTTTTGCAATCTCGCCAGCAATTCAATTCAATTAATAATTTTCCATTTGTACATAATACTAACAATTCTTTCCAGGCCTTTGAATTTAAAAGCTCATCTTCACAATTTGGCCTGTTATCTCTTCCTTTGAACATTTTCCAATTTTTAATAGAAATCCATCCAGATTTCTATGATCCAATTAATATCCAATTAGAAAAGAAATTTCAAGAGAAAGAGATTTTAATTAAGTTGCTAACAATAACTGTACATTCTGATTTCAGATTTATTTTCCTCAGTTTAGTTAGATTTGTATTTTTATTACTAACATTTGAACTGTACATACATGCAGCAATTAAAATGAAAAAATGGCTACACTGGAAATATGACTATACCTAGTCATTTTCATGTATATGGTTAGAATAGGAGTAGAATTAATTTAGTTTGTTTGTTTTTTATAGTTAATTTGTTTTAACAGTTTTGTAGATTAAAAAATAAAACAAAGCAATCAGCCTTCTCATGCATGTTCACTGAAACATTTTCTCCTTATCAGAAAGTTTTAATTCTTGCTTTCCTTTTTAAATTTCTTGCATCAATACCTCTACTCGGCTTATTTTGAATAATGTCTTGATTAAATTCAATTGAGGTTGCACTTGGCATTGATCGCCTCAAAGCCACTTTTCTTCATTTCGAGATTTCCTTCTAAGATTTTCTTTTGGAATTTATATAATAAAGGTTGAAGATGTAAGAGCTTCATGATCTCATTATCCCATGAAATGTATGATTGTCTATGATAAGCTTAATTCCGACTCAATCATTAGTAGTCAGTCTCACCTTTCACGATAATCATATGAAGTTCATATTATCTTCCTCGGAATTTGCTAAAGCTGACCTTAAGGATGTCAATTTTGCTGAGTGCACACATTCAAATCCGTTTTGATATTTTTCTACAATTAGTGGCTTTATCCCATTCTAATCTTTAGTTTATTATTTGATGCTGCAATATATTCATTCACTAAAGACATTATTGAACAGTCACAATAACAATACGGATTCTTCTCAAGTTATTCAGAATAAGAAGAGATAATAAATTGTTGTTTCAATTCAAAAGGAGAGTCTATTTTTATATTTATTTCTGTTAAATTTTATGTTTTATGAACATGAATGATTGATTTCATTCAGGCTGATTGCACACTTAGATTTAAAATAAATAATGAGATGATTTTAATCAAAGGAAGAATTTGAAGATTTATGAGGTAAAATTTACAGACAAATTCCTTTCAGGTACACATTTACAACTTTATTCTCATCCATTATTAGTTCATTTTTTATTCTTAGTTTATTTTTGATTTGTGTTCTGTTTTATTTGCAGGTCTTTATTTCTTTTCAAAACATAAAGTAAGCAGTAAACCCATTTCAAATTTGCAACAGGTTCAGGGAAATTTTATTTTATGATTCATTAGAATTTCAGCATTCTTTAACTTTGCTTTCATTCATTTAAAAATCCAATTGAAATTAAAAAGAGTATCGCAAGATTCATATCAGAAATTCTCCAACTTGATTTTCATATTTCCGATGCAAGATCTCTGACGTGTTACATCATTCAATTTTTCATAAAATATCAAATCACATATCGCATTGGAATAAATTGAAAGGTTTGTTTTTTATTACAAAAGTTCTGATGCAATGAAATGGATAACAAACGCACATATCGCATTAGGCATAAGGTTAATTCTTCCATTCAAAAAACTCCAATGCGATAAAAACTTAATCGCAATCACGAATTGGTAAAGTCATACCACAATTGGTTCATATCACAATTGATTAAAAGGTCAACTTTTTAAAAGTTCCGATGCGATGAAGTCTAATCGCAATCGCATTTCGGAAAAGTTCTATGACAGTTGATTCGTTCATTTCAAAAGTTCCGATGCGATCAACCCAATCGGCAATCGCAAATCGGAGAAACCTCATTTTGATATATCCATTTGCAAAAACTCCGATGCGATGAAGTTCAAATCGCAATTGCAAATTATTAAATTAGTCAAGGACTAATTTTGAAAGACCTCCGATGCAACAAGTCTAATCGCAAATCGCAAATCGGGAGGAAAATTGAATACATCCTTGTGTGCTCATTTTAAAAATTGTGATGCAATAATTCATCACCAATTGCTTATCGCTATCGCTTTTTATTAATCTCCAAATGCTCATTGCTCATCGATTTTCACTAATTTCCGATTGTTCATCGCTTATCGTTCTTCGTTCATCACCAATTATTATAAAAATCACATCACTGCTATCGCGATTGTTTTAATTTCAATTCCCTTGAACACAAAGCATTTCGTTTTTACATTTTACTGCTTGCTTTAAATTAAATAAAATAAATAATGATTTTGGGTTATAGAAATTTGGTTAGTTTGCCTTCTTCATATTTTTAATGTCAAACTACAAGAAGAAGTCAGCTAGTATTGGAGAAATTGATACCTTCAGGTAAGATCAAATGCAATCATCCAATGGTAAGATTCATGTACCCACTTTCATTAATTTCCATTTCATTACTTTAGTTTCAGTTTTTTTTTTTCAAAATTATGTTGATATTTGAATCTGTTGTGCAGCTCCTCATAAAAGCTTTCAAACATCTGCCAAATCATATTTTGGAAGCCCTATGCTCTTTTCCTGGTTTTATTTTCAAGAAGCAACGATAGTCTTCATTGAAACAACTACACTAGGAAGTTTCTGAACCTTTAATATATTTCTTTAAAGCATTTCTTTTATTAGAAAATGATTAAGATAATGCTTTGAAAACGACAAGATTGACATCAAACAAAAATTTTTCATTGTGGCTGAATTTTATCATCACTGCTATCTGAAACCTAAAGCATTTACAACCTTGCAAGGTATAAGTTTTATGGATCTCGACATAAGAAGAAATGATTACATGATTATTTTATTTTACTTCATGTTGTTGAGACATTGGTATAAACATTTTTTTTTGTTAGAGTTTGTATTTCAAAAGCTTGGATTTTTTCTTTTCCACTTTTTTGCTTCATTTTAATTTTGTTTGCTAATTTCTTTTCTCACTTTAGTTTAAGAATTCTTTTCCTTTGGTTTTCAATTTTGATTTTGGTAACTTTGTTATGTTTTATATGGAAGGCTTTTTATTACTTAACAATGGTTGGCATACATAGGAAAAATTGTTAATAGTCTCCTATTAGCTTTTCCTTAAAATCTCTTAGCAAAATTTGTTTTTCTTATTATAAAGGTAGACATACTTAAGGAAGAGATTACAAAACAAGAAAAGTTGACGAAGTATCGTGAAATCTGAGAAATTTCTTTTTCATCAAAATTGTAATTATTTTGAGATTTCAATACTTTATTAAGATCTTTCAAGATTCTATTATCAGTCAAGAAAATTTATTTTTAACCAAGTAAAGACACTTTACAACAAAGCACTTTTAACTCTGAAATTGTCATTCTGAACTCTTAAGGAGTTAATGATTCTCCCTATTTAAAAAGAGTTTTATTTTTCTAGAGTGTAATCCAAAAATATATTTATAACTTAAAAGATAAGAGGTCTCATCACGAGCCTACTTACCATGATCATAGGGGAAAAATAGGCTGACATTACCAACACTGCTAAACAAACCAGGGTAATGGCTTATAATTTCAAACAATTGTAAGACAAGGGGTCTCATCACGAGCCAGCTTGTTTAGTCCAATTATAACCAGTGAATGGCATTGTCAACTATCTGGCTACCAAACCAGGACAATGGCTTTTAAGAATAAAAAATAAAAAAATAAGCATATATAAATGGATTTATCTCTAGGTCAATAATTCTTAAATAGATAGGATTCTGAATCATTGATGATTAAAAGGTAACCCTGTCGAGACTATAGATGTTTGCTGGCAGCAGTGGCTCTACCTGTGACAAATGAGTACACTTTAAAAGCTCTGCTGTAAAGTGACCCCTGCTTTATCTCTAGAACTAATTAAGGACTGATATAGAGTTATGAGATATTTTAATTTATGAGGAATTTCAAGAAAATTACAGTAAGATGATTGTTGCTTTTATTCAGATTAATGAACCTAGTCAAACATTCCAAAAATAATTTTATCTTCTTTAATTATTTTTACTTTAATTTTAGGAAAATTTCATTTTTATCAAACAGAGATAATTGTTTCTTCCAGTGAATCGCCAATTGTTGTACGGTACAACAACCCCCCATTTTTAACTTGTTCACATCAAATAATGGGGACCCTTTCTATAAATTTTTTATCAAAACACCTTTTATGATTTTATTAAGTCAATTATCTTAGGATTTTGTTAATTTTTCATTTTCTTTAGATTCTTGTTTTGATTGCTTGGTTGAAATCGTTTTTTTTATAAGCTTCCTGTTGACGCTTGTTTCGTCTCATTTGGTCAACTGGTTTGTAAATAGCACTCCTTTGAAGTCTAATCAATTATGTCGCTTGGGTTAAAAAATGCGGATTTTAATAATGCATTTAGTTTAAATACTAACCCCTAGATTAATTATTACTAACAATTTTTATTTTTACTTATACGGCCAAATCATAAAGCATCGGGATTTCAGTCATTTATTCCAATTTTCCAATTTTCAAATAAATTATTAATCTCGAAAAAATCCAAATTGTCAAAATGGTTGTTTTAGGTAAATCATCATTTTTTTCGTAGTCTAATTTAACATCTCTAAAATAAGATCAAAAAACAAAAAAATAATTTTTAACATAAAATTTTGAATTAAATAAATTAATTATTATATTAAATATAATTAATTTAATTAAATTAAAATTTTATATTAAAAACAAATATATAAAAAAAAACAAAAAATTAAATTAAATTTTTGCATAAAACACATCGCATCGGAAATATTCATGTGAACATCCTTTTAAAAAACCCCGATGCAATGATTTTTCCCGATGCGATTGAGGCTCATTAGTTTCATCCGATGCGATTGAGCTCATTACCTCCGATCCAATTAAGCTTGTCAGCCCCGATGCGATTGAGCTCATTACTTCCGATCCGATTGAGTCACATTGAACTTATGCGATGCGATGAGGTCAATGTTCAAATCTTCCGATGCGATTAAGTCAATGTTCAAATCTTCCGATCCGATTGAGTCAAGAGGAGCAACTGAATTTCCAGATTTATATCAGATTTGACTTATCAACTTTGGAAGCTCATAAATTGAGTTTTACTTGGCCAAATGAGGCCCAGGACGGCTCATTGGAAAGAGAAAATCAAGGAGAATATTTCTGAGGAGGTTTCACTAATAGATTTGGTCATTTATTGAGTCAAAAATCAGGCAGAAGATCAAGCTCCGAATTTCTAAAAAATAAATCATTTTTCTGAGCTTTGTTTTCTTCATTTTTATTTGTCCAACCTCTTCTAATTACAGATTCATGCATCAATAATATCCTTGACTAATTAAAATCATTATGAGTATCAATAAGAAGCTCAAATTTCATTTTTATTTATTTAAATAGAATTTGATTGGATTTGTTTTAATGATAGAAATAATATTTGGATTTTATTTTTGCTTCTTAAATGATTTTTAATTTCTTTTTGCAGGAAAAACAATAGAAGAGATATTCAGGAAAAAGATTTCAATCAATGAGAAGACTCCAGCAATTAAAGATTAGAATTTTTGAGCAATTAAAGTTGGATTGGGCAGATTTTTCTTCAAACAAACTCTCTTCTAAAAATAGTTTTGGGAAGATTATAAATTGCAGATTGCAAAATGTAAAAGGGGCTGCTCTCCTCTGCAATTCCAGACTTCTAGAAGCATTTCTGTAATAGGAATTTAGAATTGTAGATGGGGAGGAGAGAAAGTTTCAGATCTGAGCATTATTGAGGGTTTATGCTTTATGTCTTGTATTATGCATGATGGGCAGAGTTTGCATTTCTGCAGCTCTAGTCCTGAAAGCAGAAATTCAAGTAATGTAAAGTACTGTTAGAGACCAGAATCAGAGAAGCAGATTCAATTAACTGGTATTTTTGGCATTTCTGTATCAAATACCAGTTTCATTTTTATGTTAATAAAATTGTTGTTTCATTTTATTCATGTTTATGCATTTCTGTTGATATGGATAATTTGTCTCAAATTGTTATGTATCTCTATTCTTATGGATTTAACTCTGATTTCTGAGTAACGATTTGCTTAGAAATCTGCCTTACAAAACTGATTTTTTTTTTTTAAAATAATAATATGTTGTGAATTTCTTCCACATATTATTGTTTAATTATTAGTTTGACTGATATGATAATCGATATCAATTTTTGTGAATTTCTTCCGGAGTGTTGTTGATTTATTATTTTAGTCAAATGGTCTCAATAGAATGTGTTTTGGTACTCAAAAATGTGAGCTAATTGAATTTCTTCGTTAGTTTGACATTAATTAAAAGCCGAACATATTTTAATTCTCATCACTTAATTATCTTGCTCTTAATTGGGTTAGATTTTCATCTACCTGATTGAGATAGGATTTAGATTAGTTTCTTTTTGCTTGCATTATAGAATAATTTTGCAATTAGATTAAATTTACATTCTTTTAAGTCCTCTTCTCAAAGAGGCAAAATCTTAGTTATGGTTTGGCTGAACCCAAATCAGCTTAAGGGTCATTCTCTTGCCTGATCAGCAAGAAGAATTGATCTGATATCCCTGTCTATTGGTAGTTAATGATATATCGTAAACCAATAGCGATAGGGAAAAGGTAGCTGGACCTAGTTAAACTAGTCGGAGCCACTATCATAAACGAAAAAGGAGCTGCATTAAGGTCCGGACCGGGTGGTTATCCCCCAATGTTGTAGCATCGATTTTCGAGGCTTCAACGTCTCGGTAAAGGGCATTCAGTAAATATGTGAGCTATATCAAATCTAAAACAAATCATGGGGAATGTGATACCTCGAACTGTCATTGTCATTTCTGGAACACTTACCATACAACAATATTTTCCAACAAAATCATGCATAATGGCGAATACCTTGAAATAGTAAAAAAACTATGGTCGAGTGATATTTTTTTGCAATAAAATCTCGAGCATGAAGGTCGAAAATTAGAAACTGGTAGAACGTGGAGATACTAGTGCGATGATGATGTAAAGCAATGGCTTTAATGTATCGTTATAAATATCCTATAGTACATTAGAGTTTAGAATATTTTATTAGTGTTAGGTCCCTATATTACTAGTGTAGTCCCTTATTGTTGTTAGTATAACCCCCTTATTGTTATTGTTGTACCCTTGTAACCTTCATATTTTTATTATTGTGCCCTCACATTATTATTGCTAGGTTGCCTAGGATTATATTCTGACCCCATGGACTCCTATATATAGAAGGAGGTTTTTTATTTGTATCATCCAAGAATTGTTCATTTATGTAATGTAAAGGAGGTTCCCCCCTCAAAGTGGCTAATTTCTAAGGCATTGATCTCCCTTTTCTTCTATTTTTTGGATCTGGTTTCATAAAATTTTGTAAAAGAGTTGATACAAGAAACAATTCCTAATGGTGAAAATATAGTAGAGGAAACTCATGATGAAAACAAAACAAATGCTAATCGTGATTTCATAAACTCGAATGTTGGATGGAAGACCCACCATATTCGAAAGATCGATATGAGGAAGTTTGATGGAAAGGATCTTGTAACATGGATACTACAGATGGAGCAATATTTTTATCTCAATAATGTGCAAAACATATAAAAGGTACGCATTGAAACTTTATATTTAGAAAAAAAAAAAATTGAATGGTATCGATGGCTTTGCTCTCGTAAAAAAAACTTTCATTTGGTAAAATTTTACAGAGGAAATGATATAACACATTATGAGGATAAAAAGAGCAACACATTCTTTAGCCAATTGATAAATCTCAAACAAAATATTTTAGTGGTGGAGCACATTGAGGAATTCCAAAAGTTGAATATAAGGGTAACTGATATACTAGAGGAACACAAGATTGATCTCTTGATAGGGACTTTAAAGGATAACATCCAACATGAGGTTCACCATTGGGAGCTTGATTAATTGGAAGAAAAAAGATAAAAAGCGATTTGCTACAATTGTGATAACAAATACACTAAAGGTCATAAGTGTGTTGAGAAGAAATTATTTTACATAGATTGTGAAGAGGAGGAAGAAAATGAAAAATAAACTTCAAAATAAGAGTATATACACCAAGAACCAACCCTAGGGGAAGAAGAAATGAGTCCCACCATATCGTGTAATGCATTGGTAGGAATTACCACTCCTCAAACTCTCAATATAGAAGGATATATCAAGAAGAAAAAGGTAATAGCATTGATTTATTCAGGTAGTACCCATAACTTTATTCATTGTAAGGTAGCCAAGGAATTTAATTTCTTCCTATACGTAGCACTAGAGTGTGAAGTGATGGTCACAGATGGAGGAGCTATAAATTTCTCTAGAAAATGTCATAATATCAAGCTAACCATGGGGGAATATGTATTGAACAGTCCAATGCTTTCCATTCCAATAGGAGGTGTTGATTTTGTACTAGGAGTACAATGGTTACAATCTTTGGGGATGGTAGCTTTTAATTTTCAATCACTTTTCTTGAAATTTGTTTTCGAAAAGAAAGGAAGTAAAATTACAGGGTATCGCAGGGAATCTGGGAAAGATAATAAACTTTAATGTCATGAAAAAACTTCTTAAGAAATAAAAACAAGGCGTAACTGCACAATTATCCTCACAAGAAGTTCCAACATTAAAATCATCTATTTCTCGAGATCTCCAAAAGTCTTGGACAATCATTTGAAGGTGTTTGAAACTACCCAAGGACTCCCACTTATTTGTGATCATGATCATGCTATTCATTTGATTCCAGGAAGTGCTCCTCTAAACATCAGGCCTTACATATATCCTTATGTCCAAAAGAGAAAAATTGAACATATGATTTCAGAAATGTTAGAGGCTCGTATAATTCAACCTAGTCAAAGTTCTTTCTCTGCTCCAGTAGTATTGGTGCACAAGATGGATGGATCATGGTGCATATGTCCAGATTAAAGGGAGCTCAATAATCTCACTATTAAAGATAAATTTCCCATTTATGTGAATAATGAGTTATTGGATGAATTACATGGATCTTTGTTCAGGATATCATCAAATTAGAATGAAGACTAAAGAAATTCTGAAAACAACATTTGAAACTCATGAGGGTCATTATGAATTTTTGGTCATGCCTTTGGTGTTACCAATGCACCTTATGCATTTCAAGGTTTGATGAATTCCATTTTCAAACCCTTCCTTACAAAATTTGTGTTATTATTTTTTGATGATATATTAATCTACAATAGGTCTTGAAAGGTTCATGTTCAACATGTTGATAGGGTTCTCAACCAATTGGAGGAGAAAAAATTATATGAAAAAACCTTCAAATGTTTCTTTCGAGTACAAGAGGTGGAATATCTGAGTCATATTGTATCTCACAAGGTGTTAAGGTAGACCCTAACAAAATTAAATCCATTAAGGAATGGAAAGTCCCCACAACCATAAAAAAGTTGCAAGGATTTCTCAGGTTAACGGGTATTATCACAATCTTGTTAAGAATTACAGGAGAATAGTGGCACCTCTAACAAACATATTGAAGAAAGATTAATTTTAATGGACTACTGAAGCATCTAAGGCCTTTGAACATCTTAAAGATACAATGTGCCTATCACTGATATCATCTACACTAGACTTCACAAAATTTTTTATTGTGGAATGTGATGCCTCAGGAAGTGGGATTGGCGTAGTTTAAATGGAAGAAGGAAGACCCATTTCTTTTGAACACTGTCCAATAAAAGGAAAGTATCTAAATAAAGTTGTTTATGAGAAGGAAATTTTGGAAATACCACATGCACTAAAGAAATGGCGACCTTACCTAATGGGCAGACAATTCAAGGTAAAAATTTATCACGATAGTCTTAAAAAATTTCTCGAACAAAGATTATCTTCAGATGGGTCACAAATATGTTGGGTTATGACTTTGAAATCATCTACAAAAAAGGGGAGCTAAAATTTGGTGCCAATGTACTCTCAAGAAAGGATGAAGAGATTGAAGCACTACTCTATTCCATTTCTATTATCCAACCAGATTAGTTAACCAAACCAAGTGATGAATGGAAGAAGGATGAAGAAGTGTGGACACTCATTCAAAATTTTCAGCAAGATCCTAGTACATCTCGTACATTTAGTCGGGAAAATGATTCGTTATGGTACAAGGATCACTTATATCTTTGTAATAATTCCTAGCTAAAAAAAATATTATTTTGGAATTGCACACTTCTCCTTTAGGAGGACTTTCAGGATTTTCAAAAACTTACAACAGGGTGAAGAAAGATTTTTTGGGATGGCCTTAAATATGATATTCAAAATTTTGTGGAATTTTTTTTGGTTTTCCGATAGAATAAAGTTGAGACAATTAAGACCTCGGGTCTTCTACAACCTTTATCCATTCCAACTCAAAATTCAGAGGAGATTTCAATGGATTTTATTACAGGTTTACCTAAGTCTGAAGGAAAGAGTGTCATCATGGTGGTAGTTTATAGAATTACCAAGTATGCATATTTTTGTGCGTTATCTCATCCATTTAAAGCAAGTAGAGTTGCTATTGCATCTATGGACAAAGTTAAAAAGGTACATGGAAACCAAAATATTATTGTAAGCGACACAGATCCCATTCTTACTGGAAATTTTTGGACAAAATTATGTTCTTGTTTGGGTACTCAAATAGCTCATAGCTCATCTTATCATCCTCAATCTAATGGTCAAAATGAGATAGTGAAAAAAATTTCGAAGGATATCTTCATTTTTTTGTATTGATAAACAAACATAATGGTTCAAGTGGTTACCTCTGGTTGAATGGTGGTATAACACTTCCTTCCATACTACAACAAAAATGACCACATTTATGGAACTTTATGGATATCATCGACCATCCATCACATAATTTTTAATAGAAAGTTTTAAGGTTCAAGTAGTGGAATATCACATCGAACATCAACAAAAAGTTCTCAAACTCTCAAAGGATAACCTAAATTTGGCACAAAATTGAATGAAACAATAGGAAAATCAACATCACAGCGAGAGACGTTTTGATGTAGGAGATTGGGTATTTTTAGACTACAACCATCAGAGAAAATGTCCCTCAAGAAAGCTAAGAAGGACAGTAAATTATCACCAAAGTACTGTGGTCCTTACAAGGTGTTGTAAAAGATTGGTACTTTGGCATACAAATTGGAGCTTCCTTCTTCCTCGTGAGTGCATCCAGTTTTCCATGGTTCATCCTTAAAGAAGGTTATAGGTGAAAAAATTTAGTTCAAAAAATATTTCTAGAACTTTATAAGGAAGGAAAATCATATTGGAACCTAAATAAGTCATGGAAGCAAGAACTCGACAACTACACAATCGATAAATTTTAGAGTATCTCATCAAGTGGAAGAACTTACGCACTGAAGATTCTCCATGGGAGGATGAGAATTTTATACAGAAGCATCTAGAGCTACTCAAGCATTGAGGACAACCCTTTTTTCAAGGAGAGGGAAATGTTAGCTCCTTGTATTACTATTGTAGTCCCTTACTATTGTTAGTATAACTCCCTTAATGTTATTGTTGTACCCCTGTAACCCCCATATTTTTATTATTGTTCCCTTATATTGTTATTGTTAAGTTGGCTACGATTATATTGTTACCCCATGGAATCCTATATATAGAAGGAGGTTTTGTCATTTTTACCATCAAAGAATTGTTCATTTATGTAATTTAAAGGAGGTTGACCACTCGAAGTAGATTCTTTGTAAGGTGTTGATCTCCCTTTTCTTCTATTTTTGGAGCCAGTTTCATAACAATCAACATCGTCAATCGTTCACCTCATTAATACATTTCCCTTCACTATTAGTTGATTTTCCATGCATTTTCATGTGCCATCCCATGTGTTGTCATGGGAACTCACTGAGGTTTCAGACAATAAGTAATTCCAATGCACGGTAGTCACATGGGACTGTTGGGAATCACGATTTCCATTAGACCAAAACCCACAGGTGTTAGTCAACGATCGCATCACCAGATATAAGGATCCACGAGAGGTGGTTAGTCCATGTCACGAAACACATGGGGAGTGTTGGTTTATCCAATGTCCAACAATCTCCCCCCCAACGCGAGACGGGTGTGTATCAAACTCGTGACCTACGCTCTGATACCACTTGTTGGGAATCACAATTGTCGTTATACCAAAACCCGTAGGTGTTCATCAAAGATCGTGTTAAACACCATGTAAAACACACACATGGTGTATGAGAAGGATAAACACACACACACAAGAGACTCAACACACAATGAAGGATAAGCGTGAGGCTTTCTTATTTTCCATTATACAAAGATGTACATTTATAGTATAATGGTGTGACTCTTGGTTTCATATTCCAACGTCACTTGGACTCCATTGTGACTTTTCGCATTCCACACCTACCCATGTAGGATTAGGTGTTCCAACATCCCCCATTAATCCGAAGGGGTATGTGTGAGTCGAAGAAGAGAGTTTTAATATAAATATTCAAACTATACATGGCAACACTTGGGCTGAACCAATTCTCTGAAATGTTGGAAAAAAGAGGTGGTTTAAGGATGACCACCAACACTGGAACGCAAAACTTGTTGTAGTTCCTGGAAATCTTCCAAAACTGGCAAGAAGCTGAAAGCTTCTGCTAGAGTAATTTTTCCTCATAAAAAAGGGAGACCTTCAACCTAAAAGAATGGAGGTCTACTACCTGTGATGGTTTTAGGATTACGAACAACTCTGGAATGCTTAAAGCATTTCCTGGAACTCAACCAAAGCTGGCAAGAAGCTAAAGGCTTCTGCTAGAGGAAGTGTTCCTCATATATGAAAGGGAGACCTTGAACCTAAAATGTAATGTCTCTCTGCCACACAACATAATTTTTTTTTTTCTTATGTCTCAGCTTAAGAATAATTGTGATCCATTATCTCTATAGTCATTAACAAGGTACGTTGACCCTACCTTGCTTTATAATTTTGTTGTTAACTATGTCCTTGAAGTTTACATTTCTACTAGGATGCCAATTAACAATTTGTGTTGTTACCTATGTAACGAGATTTTTAACTTGTCTTTAGACCATATTTATACTTTAGATTTGGAGTTTCTAACTCCCATTGGTTAACTTCTATTAAAATTTCTCTATGATTATTAACCTTATTAATATCCTCGAGGTCCTTATTATGCTCTTACCCTATACTCAACTTATCGAATTATATTAGATCACAACTCATTTTATGAGTCTCTTTATAGCCCTTACGTATTTCACCCTGCAACATTTCGATTTATATGTTATGTACCCCATATGCATCGATTTGTCTTATAGCAAATTTTGAGGCGTTTATATATGTATCAGTGGGTCATTTATGCATCAATTCCATTTATCTTTTCGTATGAAGAATCACATGCTTATTAATGGTTGCTCAGTACTTCCTTACATGAGATAATCCTCCAGTTAATTTCCACATTAATTAACACTCAATCATATTTTTTCGAGGTGCATTTGGGTACAATTGCATCATTTCACATTTAAAAGGATAGATTGCTTTTCATGAAGTGTTTCAGGGCTACATTAAAGTGTATCGCCCTATATTAGGTTATCCTTAGTACGCAGTACTCCCCTATGCAGATCCCGCCAACTGTAGGGTAAGGATGCGTTAGGGTTTAGACCTAGACGGTTCTATATTATTCGAAAATTTTCTGTATTCAACTTCATTTGGTTTTGTTTGGTTTCTTCCCGTCACTTTTCTTGGTTTGTTGTTTCGAGTTGTCGAGGGTTATGCTATCAAATCTCCTGTAGGCTTCCTTTTCTTGGTTCGCCTTTTGCGTATGCCTTATAGAGATCACCTCTAGCCAAATTTCCAGGTAATACTCCTCTACCTATGCACATTGTATTAAGAAATTTCTCAGTTAGTGGCAACATGTATGGTATATATTTCTCTTAATTTCATTCATATACTGAATCCAAATGGGGTGTCTGCTCAACGCTAGGCGCCATGACTTAACTCAGCTTACGGTGAGCGTTGGTCCGAAGTTTCGACTTCAGCACTAGTTTTAACTATCTGTTCTTTGGTAAATAACTCCAATCTCTAATCGTCCCTCTATTCTCTTTATACCCTCTAGGGTTCAACTTAAATTTTGGGTAAATAATTTTCTCCTAATATGCCTATTCTCCTCCAGGTTTGCAGTGAGAAGGATGTGCGTTGAACTCCTCAGGTATTATTAATACATTGACTCATTCGATTTCGATTTATACTCAGTTTTCTATGTGGGAATAATTCACTCTGTGTCATTTTGTTCATGCTCTAGTTTGTTTTGTTTTATTGTTTTGTAGGTACTATCTTACCACATAACCTCATTCGATGCGGTTCTCGTCGACTATGGATTCATCAAATAAATTTGGTATTGTCTTTATTTCTCAGGTCAGTACACTCTCATTTCAAAGAATGCACCGTCTGAAAGTTAGTGTCTCCCATATGGGTCGATGCAGGATTTCTTTGTTTACTGCTGTGGTATTTTAGGTTAAGTCTGATGACTCCAGATTTTCGGCTATACGCCGACCCTGTGCATATGTTGTAAACGATCTATTGGGACTATTTAACTTTGTAATAATTTTGATTATACCTGTATTCACCACTTCCAGTATTTATGAGTACTCTCTCTAGGTTTGCAGAGGCTAGTGTAGTCATATTTAAAAATCTCCTCCTCCGTACGCCTATTTACTAGTTACTGGGTATATGATTTTCGTTTCTCTATATAAAGGTTTATATGATGGACAATAGAAGTCTGGTGTGCTTCTGGTTTGGTATAATAATCCTTTTCAAATTGTATTATATTCTACTAAATACTTTTCGGATTTTCAGTATATGCACTCGGATGTTTATTAGCCAGAAATTTTAGACTTTGTTCTTCATCTAATTGAATTCTGCTAGAAATTTATGATATAATTCAGAAGCATAATTTCAATAACTTCTTTCAATCTTCCACAGTTGGAAATATACTTCTGTTTATACTTATCCAGTGTTTTTTCTAAATAATAATTCATTTCAATAGTACTTTCCTTCGGCAGTTTTTTATGGATAGTGAGGCATTTCAAAATATAGATATACATTTTTCCTATTGTTATAGAAAGAATTTGTCCTTTTCATTTTCATTGTACAGTCTATATTGTTAGTAGTGTGTTTGTTTTTTGGATAACCTTTCATTTTAACTTTCCTGTTCATAAAAATGATATATCATAAACTATATTGGTCAATAGATATATCAATGATATCTACTGTTCTTTCAAAAAAAATCCTGACTCATTCCAGAAGGTATTGACATTCAGAGTTAAATTTTCTAATCATTTCTTTTGGTAAATTTCATTTTCCCTTTTTTTTTTTTTATTTAGTAGGACTCCTGAATATCAATTCTGATTTACTACACATCATTCCTCTGTAATGATTAAACTAAAGTTTCCTTGCTATAATTGTTCACAGTTTAGTAACTAGACTCATTAAATTCAGCTACTAACTGTAGATCTAGAATCAATACATATGTTTCTGTTCATGTAACTGTTCACACTAGAAGCAATTTTCAGAAAAATTATATCTATAATGTTTGTGCAGCACCTAATGTTCACAGTTCTACAATTTCATAAATAATATTCTATATCTGTATTCCTAGATCATATATAATTAATTCGACAGAAGCAGATTAAATTTATAATCTTAATGGATTATGGGACTAGTATAAATCTCCAGATTTAAACCAGCAGTAGGTTTAGAGCTTCTGGGTGATTTTCTCCATAATTCCTATTCCTACAACTCTACAGAATTGAGAGGATTAATTTCTTCTAAACAATTCTGTTAAATGTATGGAGTACCACTTTCAGCTTTGCAGTAAATTAGCATCCACAATGAGTAATCACATGACACAATAACAAGTAATTCAACCATACTTAAAATTTTTACGCATACCACTTCTGAAATTGACTAGTCCTCCCAACCTTAGAGTTCCTCTGTCTCCAGAACTCACCCCCGAGCTGAGATCATCTCCCAGAACAGACCAACCTCTAATCTGTTCAGGAATAACTTATTTAAGCTTTTTCTCCCCAGAGCCTGTTTCCAATTCTGCGTCCGGAATTACAAGATGCTTTTCATCCTGTTTGCCTAGGCTTCCCTTATTTAGGGATTTTTAAAGCTACTTTCTGCTTTTCCCAGCTTTTTACCTCTTCCCAAATACTCTCCACCTCATTGGGGAAGCTAGATTTTCCTCAAAATCTAATTTGGAAATAAATTCTTTCAAGGATTTTTGAAATATTTTTGGGGAAAGTATCTTCCTCTTTCCATCCTCATGGATTTAGCAAGTGATCTCATAATTCTCATTTGGTCAATCTGCATAGAATTATTTTATCTATTTTTTCATAATTAAATATTTAATTACATCCACAAAATACTTATCCATTGGGGTCCACTCCCCTTTCTATTAAAGTTCAAATGTCTAACGTTGAAAGAAACATAAAACTAGGGGTGTTACATATTCCCCCTCTGAAAGCAAACACCTTTCTCAGTGTTGATATCTAGCTACTAGAGTTCATTTTTCAAACAAAAATGGATAATTTTCCATCATTTCAGCTTCTCTTTCCTAGGTAGCTTCTTCAGCAGTAAATTGCTTCCACTGCACCTTTACTCTTGCTACCATTTGATTCCTCAATTCAATTTCTTCCCGCTCCAATATTTGAAGCGAATCTGGAAGGAACTCCCCTTTTGGTTCCACCTGTATCACATTCCAATAAAAAATGTGAGAAGCATCATGTACATATCTTTTTAATAAGGAAACATGAAACACATCATGAACTTTAACATGGGGCGGTAAGGCCAGTTTATAAGCCACCGGTCCCACCCGTTCTAACACCTCAAAAGGCCCACAATATCTAGGAGTCAATTTTGCACAAATTCCATCATAGAATGTGCTCTTTTTTGGTTTAATGTGTAAATATACGTGATCGCCCACTTTGAATTATCGATGCACCCTCTTCTTATCAGCATAGTTTTTCTTTCTATCTTGTGCTGTATTGATGTTTCTTTGTATTTGTTTAACAATTCTTTTCATATCTTGTAAAGCCTCTGGTCCCAACATTAGTTTATCCTCAGGTTTACTCCAACTCAAAGGAGTATGACACTTACTTCCATAGAGTGCCTCAAACGGTCTCATTTTGATGGAGGATTGATAGCTATTATTATAAGCAAATTCAGCTAAATGCAAGTAGTCTTCCCATTTTGATGGCCTATCCATCACATACATCCTCAACATATCCTCCAAAATATGATTTGTTCTCTCCATCTGACCATTTGTCTGAGGGTGATAGGCAGTACTAAAATTCATCTTAGTGCCCATGCCCCCAAATAGACCTTTCCAAAAGGCTGTTCTGAACTTAGCATATCTGTCTGAAACAATCATCCTTGGGACCCCATGGAGCCTTACTACTTCCCTCAAGAATAAATCTGCTACTTGGGCTATCCCAAAAGTAGATTTCACAGGTATGAAGTGTGCAGCTTTTGCTAAAGTGTCTACTACCACCATCACTGAGTCGTGTTGGTATTTGGTTTTGGGTAGCCCTATTATGAAATCTATAGAATCTGTGTCCCATTTCCATTCTGCAATTGGCAAAGGGTTTAAAAGACCGGCAGGATGCTGATGCTCAACTTTAACTAGTTGAAACACCATGCACCTAGCTAAATATTATGCTACATCTCTTTTCATTCCTGGCCAAAACAACTTCTTTTTCAAAGCTGTTAACATTTTCTGATATCTAGGATGCCCTACATACGAATGTTTGTGATATTCATCTAGGATTTCTTTTTTCAAAGTTTCCACATTGGGGACATAGAATCTATTTTTGTAGCAGATCAGCCCTTTTTGGTTTTGAGTGTAGTCAGCCATATCTTTCTTTAGTATTTTCACCTGTAGATTCTCATAATTTGGATCCTGGTCTGCTACCTTTTTCAGTAGATCTTATAAATCAAAATTAGCACTACTTCCAATACTGTTTATAATTTGACAAGCATTTCTGCTCAGGGCATCAACAATTTTATTTCTTTCCCTATGATATGTTTTATTTCCATATAAAATTCACTCAGAAAATACAGCCATTTGGCCTGTCTAACATTCAAATCAATTTGGGAAAAGAAATATTTAAGACTAATATGATCAATCATCAATGTAAATTTTTTTCAAAGAAGATAGTGTCGCCACATCTTCAAGACATGAATAAAAATAGCCAATTCCAAATCATATGCACTATAGTTATGTTCATGTCTCTGCAGTTTCCTAGACTCATATTCAATAACTGAATTTTCCTGCAACAGGACTCCTCCCAACCCCTCTCTACAGGCATCCGTACATACAACAAGTTCTTTATCAGGATCTGCAATTTTTAGTATAGGGGCTGTAGTGAGTTTTAATTTTAATTGTTCAAAACTGTTTTGTCATTTTTCAGTCCACTCGAATTTGACCCCTTTTCTTTGTAGTGAAGTTATGGGATATGCTATTGTAGAAAATATTTCCACAAATATGCGATAATAACCTGCAATCCCCATGAATGATCTCACTGCTAAAACATCAGTTTTCACTTGCCATTCTCTAATAGCCTTTATCCTTTCAGGGTCAACAGCCAACCCTTGTTCAGAAGTAATATGACCCAAGTATTGGATCTTGTCCTTATAGAATTCACATTTACTAAATTTGGCATATAAATGGTTTTCTTTCAGAGTTTGCAACACTATCCTCAAGTGCTCTTGGTGCTCCTCCTCACTTTTTGAGCAAACCAAAATATCATCAATGAACACTAGTACGAATTTATCCAAGTACCTGTTTAACACACTGTTCATTAAGCACATAAAGGTGGCAGGGGCATTTGTCAAACTAAAAGGTAGGACTGCAAATTCGTAGTGTCCATACTAGGTTCGAAAAGAAGTTTTACTAATGTCTTCGTCCTTGATTCTGAGCTGGTGATAACCAGTCATTAAGTCAATCTTAGAAAATAATGAAGCTCCTCTTACTTGATCAAAAATATCATCAATTCGGGGCAAAGCGAATCTATTTTTAATTGTCAACTTATTCAGTTGACGATAGTCACTGCACATTGTAAAGGTTCCATCCTTCTTTTTCACAAACAGCACCGGTGCTCCCCAAGGAGATACACTCGGTCTGATATAACCCTTATCTAGCAATTCTTGCAATTGCATTTTCAGTTCCATGAGTTTAGGGGGACTCATTCGATAAGGGGCTCAGGAAACAGGTGTTGCCCCCAGTACCAAATCGATTGAAAATTCAATCTCTCTTTTGGGGAGAAGATGAGGAATCTCATCTGGAAAAACTTCCTTAAACTCTCTCACTACTGGCAAGGTATCTAATAGGTTTTCTCCCGGTTGTTGTTCTAATTCTTCAACATGTACTGCATATACTTGATATCCTTTCCTAGCTATTCTTTTTAATTGCAGTGCTGATATTTGTCTTACAAAGATGGGTTTTGGTTTTCCCTTGAGAATAAAAGGGTTCCCTTCTTCATCTATGCAATGCAGAGTTTTATCCCAACAATTCATCATTGCCTTTCTCTTTTCCAGCCAGCCCATTCCTATCAGCAAGTCATATGAGCCTAAGGGCAGAATATTTAAATTCACTTCTGTCTAGAAATCATTTAATTTAATTTTTGTTCGAGGTAACTTATGTGTTACCTTCCTCTTGGTTCCAGTGGCTAACTGGGCCAACCAAGACTGCTAAAAATTTTCAATCTTGAGATTGCATTTTTCTACCACTTGTGGACTAATGTAACTCAAAGAAGCACCTGGATCAATTAAAACAATAGCAGACTGGTCAGCAATCTTACCTTCCATTTCAACCATGGTAGCTTGGTGTTCTGCTTGTCGATTCTCCAAGGCTGCACTGATAGTGGGTATTTTTCTTGCTATATCATTTACTATGGTAGCTTCTCGATCTCTCATAATCATTTGAATGTTTCAGTGGGGACAATCCCGCAAGAGATGGGGTTCTCCACATCGCCAACATTTCAAAGGTTCCCTCATTTTAACTGTGCATTCCTTCTTATTTTCTTCATCTAGTTGTTTGGAACCAACTTGAGACTGATCTGTTTGGCTTTCTTTTGGTTTATTAAAATTTTTCCTCTGATGATCCCTACAAAAATTCTTTAAGTAAGCTAGTTTATGTTTCTTTCCTTTGATTTCAGCTTCGTTTATCCAAACTTTTCCATGCTCACCCTTTCCTTTAAACTACTGGTAGCATAATCTATCTTTTCTCACTGCTTCGTCCATAGTTTTTGGGTTATCAAACTCGATCTTCCCTTTGTACACAATAGGAAAATAGTTCGAAAACCTTTGCAACTTGGCCTTCTCTTCCCTAATGTAAGGGACATATCTCGACAGATTTGTAAACTTGGTGACAAACTCATCAATAGTAAGTTGTCCCAGTCTAAGTTCATGGAATTCCTTTGCTTTATCATCATAATAACATTCATTCAAGTAACGGTTTTTAAGCTTGACTTGGAAATATTCTCAAGTAATTGTCTTTTCATCAATGGCATGAACAATTTTCATCTCCTCCCACCACAACGTAGCCTTACCTTGTAGCTGTTAGACAACTAATCTGGGTTTCAGATTGCTTTCATATTCATAGACTTGGAAATATTTAATCATGTTGAACAACCAGGCTTCAGCATCTTCCTCCTTCTCCCCATCATAGGAGGGAGGTTTGATCTTTCAGAATTCCCCCTGTAATTCCTTTTTCTGCATATACTGATGCCTAACAGCATCATCTTCATCAAAATCATCATTATTCCTCTTTCTGGAACCTTCACCTTCTTGGTTGTTCCGCGAAGTTAATTCTCTGATGAGCTTTTCTTGCTCCTCACTCATTACTGACAATCTATCATTCTGGCTTCTTAGCTCAGCCATCTCTCATTGCAAACTGTGCAACATAGCCATCACTAGAGTGTTGGGATCTGGTGTATTATCATCATCACGCAGATCGAAATAAATTAACTCGCCTTCTGCCATTCAAATTTTCTATTTTAGCACCACTGTACACTAAACAACACAGATTAGTAATAATTTTTTTTTTCAACAATAAATAATTTATACAGTGAGCACACAACAATAGTGAGCACCACAACAAAAGCCTAGTTTATGTAACTTGGGCTCTGATACCATTTGCAATGTCTCTCTTCCACACAACATAATTTTTTTTTTCCTATGTCTCAGCTTAAGAATAATTGTGATGCATTATCTCTATCGTCACTAACAAGGTACATTGACCCTACTTTGTTTTATAATTTCATTGTTAACTCTGTCCCTAATGTTTACACTTATACTAGGACACCAATTAATAATTTGAGTTGTTACCTATGTAACGAGATTTTAAACTTGTCTTTAGACCATATTTATACTTTAGATTTGGAGTTTCTAACTCCCATTGGTTAACTTCTATTAAAATTTCTCTATGATTATTAACCTTATTAATATCCTCAAGGTCATTATTATGCTCTTACCCTATACTCAACTTATCGAATTATATTAGATCACAACTCATTTTATGAGTCTCTTTATATCCCTTATGTATTTCACCCTGCAACATTTCGATTTATATGTTATGTACCCCATATGCATTGATTTGTCTTATAACAAATTTCAAGGCATTTATATCTATATCACTGGGTCATTTACGCGTCAATTCCATTGATCTTTCCGTATGAAGAATGACATTCTTATTGATGGCTGCTTAGTACTTCCTTACGTGAGATAATCCTCCAGCTAATTTCCACATTAATTGACACTCAATTGTATTTTCTCGAGGTGGATTTGGGTACCATTGCGTCGTTTCACATTTAAAAGGCTAGATTGCTTTTCATGAAGTGTTTCAGGGCTACATTAAAGTGTATCACCTTCTATTCAGCTATCTTTAGTACGCATTACTCCCCTACGCAGATCCCACCACCTGTAGGGTAAGGATGCATTAGGGTTTAGACCTAGCCGATGCTATATTATTCAAAAATTTTCTCTATTCAATTCATTTGGTTTCGTTTCGTTTCTTCCTGTTAGCATTCTTAGTTTTTTGTTTTGAGTTGTCAAGGGTTCTGCTATCAAATCTCCTGTAGGCTTCGTTTTCTTGGTTCGCCTTCTACGTACGCCTTATGGAGATCACCTCTAGCTGAATTGCCAGGTAATACTCGTCTACCTATGCGCATTGTATTAAGAAATTTCTCGGTTAGTGTCAACATGTATGGTCTCTATTTCTCTTAATTTCATTCATATACTAAATCCAAATGCAATGTCTACTTGACGCTGGGCGCCATGACTTATCTCAGCTTACGGTGACCATTGGTCCGAAGTTTCGACTTCAGCACTAGTTTTAACTATTTTTTCTTTGGTAAATAACTGCAATCTCTACTCGGCCCTCTGTTCTCTTTATACCCTCTAGGGTTCGATTTAAATCTGGGGTAAATAATTTTCTCCTAATACGCCTATTCTCCTCCAGGTTTGCAGTGAGAAGGACGTGCGTTGAACTCCTCAGGTATTATTAATACATTGACTCATTTGATTTTGATTTATACTCATTTTGCTATGTGGGAATAATTCACTCTGTGTCATTTTGTTCATGCTCTAGTTTGTTTTGTTTTATTGTTTTGTAGGTACTATCTTACCACATAACCTCATTCGATGCGGTTCTCTTCGCTTATGGATTCGTCAAATGACTTTGGTATTGGCTTGATTTCTCAGGTCGATACCCTCTCATTTCAGAGAATGCGTCGTCTGAAAGTTAGTGTCTCCCATATGGGTTGATACAGGATTTCTTTGTTTACTGCTGTGGTATTTTAAGAATTTTCGGCTATACGCCGAGCCTGTGCAGATGTTTTAAACTTTCTATTGGGACTGTTTAACTTTGTAATAATTTTGATTATACCTATATTCACCACTTGCAGTATTTATGAGTACTCTCTCTGAGTTTGCAGAGGCCAGTGTAGTCATATTTAAAAGTCTCCTCCTCCGTACGCCTATTTACCAGTTACTGGATATATGATTTTCGTTTCTCTATATAAAGGATTATATGATGGACAATGAAAGTGGGGTTTTTTTTTTGGGGGGGGGGGGGGGGGGTTTGATATAATAATCCTTTTCAAGTCGTATTAATTTCTACTAAATACTTTTCGGATTTTCAGTATACGCACTTTTATGTTTATTAGCCGGAAACTTTAGACTTTATTCTTCATCTAATTGAATTATGCTAGAAATTTCTGATATAATTTAGAAGCATAATTTCGATAACTTCTTTCAATCTGCCACAGTTGGAAATATACTTCTGTTTATACTTATGGTAATTTTGCTAAATAATAATTCATTTCAATAGTACTTTCCTTCGCCAGTTGTCTATGGACAGCGAGCCATTTCAGAATATAGATATACATGTTTCCTATTGTTATAGAAAGAATTTTTCCTTTTCATTTTCATTGTACAGTCTATATTGTTAGCAGTGTGTTTTTTTTTTTATATAACCTTTCATTTTAACTTTCCTGCGCATAAAAATGATATATCATAAACTATATTTGTCAATAGATATATCAATGATATCTACTGCTCTGTGAAAGAAAATCCTGACTCGTTCCGGAAGGTATTGACATTCATAGTTAAATTTCTTATCATTTCTTTTGGTAAATTTCATTTTCCCTTTTTTTTTTTTTTTTTTTTAGTAGGACTCCAGAGTATAAATTCTGATTTAATAGAGCTCTAGAATATAAATTTTGATTTAATAAATATCATTCCTCCTTGATGATTATAACTAGGTTTTTCTTGATATAATCCATTAATTTCACCTACTAAATGTAGATTTTGAATCAATACATATGTTTTTGTTCATGTAACTGTTCACACTAGAAGCAACTGTCAGAAAACTTATATCTATAATGCTTGTACAGCACCGAATGTTCACATTTTCTTCAAATTCATAAATAATATTCTATGTCCGAATTCCAGGATCATACATAATCAATTTTACAGAAGCAAATTAAAGTTATAATATAAATGGATTATGGGAGTAGTAAAAATCTCTAGATTTAAACCAGCAATAGGTTTAGAGCTTCATATTATTTTCCCCATAATTCCTATTCCTACAACTCTACAGAATTTAGAGGATTAAGTTATTCTAAACAATTCTGTTAAATGTATGGAGTACCACTTTCAAATTTGAAGTAAATTAACATCCACAGTCATTAACCACACAACACAATAACAAGTAATTCAACTATACATAAACATTTTAGGCATACCACTTCTAAAATTGACCAGTCCTCCCAACCTTAGAGTTACTCTATCTCCAGAACTCACCCTCGAGCTGACTCATCCCCGAGCTAAGATCATCTCCCAAAACAGACCGACCTGTAATCTGTTTAGGAATAGATTATTTAAGCTTTTGCTCCCCAAATCCTGTTTCTAATTCTGCGTCCAGAATTACAGGATGCTTTTCTTCCTGTTTGCCTAGGCTTCCCTTATTTAGGGATTTTTAAAGCTTCTTTCTTCTTCTCCCAAATTTTTACCTCTTCCCAACTACTCTCCACCTCATTGGGGAAACTATATTTTCCTCAAAATTTAATTTGGAAATAAATTCGTTCAAGGATTTTTGAAATATTTTTGGGGAAAGTATCTGCCTCGTTCCATCCTCATGGATTTAGCAAGTGATCTCATAATTCTCATTTGGTCAATCTGTACAGAATTATTTTATTTATTTTTTCATAATTAAATTTTTAATTACATCCACAAAATACTTATCCATTGGGGTCCACTCCCATTTGGATTAAAGTTCAAATGTCTAACTTTGAAAGAAACATAAAACTAATGGTGTTACATAAAAGAAGGGAGGTCTACTACCTGTGATGGTTTTAGGTTATCCACCAACAAAAGATGATGGTTTAAGGTTTTCGACCAACCAAAGGCATGCTCATGGGATTCCATGTCTCTGGCTACATCTATGAATCTGCAATGACAAATTGTGGCTCAAGCTTGCTTGAAATTCTATGTCTCTGGCTACAACTCTGACCATGGAATGAGAGATTGTGGCTAAGGCTTGCCTGATCTGTCTTCGAAGCTTGTACATGACCACCATTTTCCCCCCTGTCAGGGACAAGGTGAGATGATGGTGAGAAATCAACTACAAGTTTTCTCAATATCCATGAACAAGTTCTAACATGTGTCTTAAACATCTTCTTGGCTGATGATGCCCATTTCCAAGAAGCGATCCATCCAAGATGAATCTTTGTTCTGGCAGGAGGCTTGTTTCTGAAGCATCTGTCTGAAGAATGGGTGTGCCGACCACAATGCTTGCATGGATGAAGATTAAAATAATGATCTTTCATGTGGCCAACTCGATCATAGTGTTGGCATTTCTCAATCTGTTGTTGTTGTGGAACAGGATCTGGAACAGCTGCAGGTGAACTGTCATACATGAATCCGTCACTCTGAAATATGATGGGCTTGGTGTAGTCTGGAATATGAAAGGACACATCCTTGTCATATACAAGACCACTTCGGTGCTTGTTATGGGCAAGCTCTTCCTAAGGTCTGATGATGGGCTTGAGACATGCAGGCTGAGCTGCTGCATCTGCATGGAAATCTGCTCTAGTACAAGGCACTAAATGTGGATCAATTGCAACTTTATCTTCTTTCTTATGATGAGAGTCCTTCACAATATTCTAAATAGAAACAGGTTCAGAATGGTGACTCTTTTGCTGAAATTCAATTTGCTGAAGCTGAGTTTCCAACTGCAAAAACTCAATCTTTTCTTGTGCATTTTGAAAATGAATTTGAATGTTACAAAGAAAATTCTTGCTTATTTTTACCATATCATGAAAATTTGAATGAATGAGTTTATTCAACAACTCTAATGCCTCATTGATTTTACCCATTTTCCAACAAATTAGGCTCAAAATTGAAAGGGTGTCGGCTTCAGCCGAAAATGCACCCGTTTACAATGTGATTCAATCCTCCTTTCAAACAAATACAAATGACTTATGGAAATCTCAAAGTACGAAATCTGATGATTGCAACTATGAAGAAGCAATACAATGTCAGTTTAATACAATATGCAGCAAAAATGTGGAGCAAAACACTTGTGCAAGATGCCTTTAAGGCAGCTGAATTTTTTCTTCAAAGCATTGTTTGACACAAAAAACAACTCGTCTTCACAACAATTTCTTCAGAAACTCACCCTTCAAATCAATGCCACAAATCACAATACAAATCTGAAATTTTCTCTATGTATAAAGTCCATTTTCTCCTCATTTCTTGCTATTCATTTCCTCTTTTCCCCTCTCTCTGCTGGTGTTTTTTTTTTTTTTTAATTAATTAAAAATTAATTAAAAAATAGATTAATTAAAAATGGAAATTAATTTGGGGGTGGGGGGGGGGGGGGTTTAAATTGTTTGGGATTAATGTAAAATGGGGAGGGAAATTTATTTAAAAAGGGAGAAGGGGACTTTTTTTTTTTTAATAAAAGAATGAAGTGAGGGAATTAAAATGAAATAAAAAAAATGATTTAAACGCTGGAATTAAAAGGTAGGAGGGGATTTAATAAATAAAAAAGAGACTGATTAAAAAAATTAAAATTTATGAGATGGGGAGGCTGTGTGTAAGCGTTGAGGAATGGGGAGTGTGTAGTTGGTAGCGTAGGGAGGGAGGAGTTTGAGTGTGGAGAGCGAACAACGACGGGCCGGCTAGAGGGGAGGTAAGGGAGGGACGTAGGTGAATGGAATGAAGGAGTGAGGATTGGGAACAACAACGCAGGAGCGTAGGTAGTCGAATGAGAAGTGGGGGAGACGCGGTGAGGGATGAGCGCCGAGAGATGAGGGAAGGGTTTGGAGCTGGGGACATGAGCGGCGTAGTGAATGAGGGACGTGATTGGATTGCTGTGTGAGGATAGGCGTTGAGAGATGCAGACGGGTGCATAGGGCGAGGGGGCCGGGGTTGAGTGAACTTTTTTTTAATTTTCATTTTTGTGCAGAGTGAGGGAGGTAGGGAGGCTCTGGTAGAAGTGTAGGGAGGAGCGTTGGCGAGGGGGATGGGTATGGCAGATAGACCATAAAAAAATTGCAGATGTATGGAGTGCTGAGTTGAGTGCGCAAGTTGCAGGAGGGGGGCCGAAAGGCCTAGAAATTCTGAAATTTTAATTTTTTAATTTTTTATTTATTTTTATATTTTATTTTTAATTAAAACAGTAGAGAGTAGAAGAAAAGACTTTCCAGCATAATAATTTTCAGAAATTGCAGAGAAAATCCAAAAAGTTTTCTACTGGTCCAGCAGCAGAGAATATTTTCCAGCAGCAGAAAATTGGGGAATTTGCAGAGTTAGAAATTTGCAGAAAACTCAGAAATATTTTCCACTAAAAAACTCATGAAATTCTTTAGAAATCCAATTCAAACAATTTTCAGCAGCTCTCCAAATTGCAGAATAAAGGCAGAAATTAAAAGCAGAAATTGCAGGAAGAAATCAGAATGAAAACCTTCACATGCGCAGTGTTTCTTTTCTTCAAAACCACTTTCTGAATGTTGCCAATTTCTGAATGTGGAAAATTTTTTTCTGCAACAATCTCTGATTGCTGCAAAAATTATCAGAATTTTTGTAGATATGCACAGGCCCTAACCACAAATGGCTCACTCAATGTTGAGTTGGTTATGAACGTATCAGCTCCGATACCATGTTAAACACCATGTTAAGCACACACATGGTGTATAAGAAGGATAAACACACAATGAAGGATAAGTGTGAGGCTTTCTTATTTTCCATTATACAAATATGTACATTTATAGTACAATGGTGTGACTCTTGGTTTCATATTCCAAGGTCACTTGGAATCCATTGTGACTTTTCGCATTCCACAGCTACCCATGTAGGATTAGGTGTTCTAATAGATCGCATTGCCAGAGATAAGGATCCACGAGAGGTAGTTAGTCCATGTCACAAAACACACAGGGAGTGTTGGTTTATCCAATGTCCAATAGGGACGCTAGAGAAAGCATGCTAGAAAATGGTGGGGTATTATAAACAATTCAATGAATTATTATAGTTTGGTTGAGTAATAATAAATTGTTCCAAACATTGTAAAGTAGGATATAATGCTTAATATATTTCAACTAATAGTGCATAAAATATTACAAGTCATAGTGCATGAAAAAATTAAAAGTCATACCACCGTCCCAATATTATAGTGGAATAGAAAAAGGAAGTTTTATGAATCAAAGATAATACTTCCACGCTTTAGGTTAATGTAAATTGATTATGTAATAACCATAATAGGGTGTATGTGATATCATGGTTGACATGGTAGCACAAACTATAGAGAAGTAACTGGATTATGAACTTATAATTATAACCTTGTAATTATAGTTGAACCTCTAACCTCAATCTTGTGTAGCCCTATTTAATGATTTTATATGGTTAGATATGGTTGGCCCGAAATAAAAAATAGAAGAAACCAAGAGAACCTATTAGTTTTAAGATGAAAGTTAAATTAAAAGAAAAATATAAGGGAAAAAAAATGCTATGGAGGTCTGTGACATCTGCTAACTTAGTTAAATACTGATTGAAATTAAGAAAATATAAGTAATTTTCACATATGTTGCATTGACCATAAGTGCATATATATGTCTGTTTCCTCAAGTGATATAGTGTATAATTTTTTGAGTGTGCATGTAATATCCCTATTTTCCTCATTCTATAAATGGAGGATACACATAAAAGTCAGGGGACCTCAGAAATAAAATATGTAATTATATATTAATTGTGGAAATTAATATATAAATGTGAAAATAATATCATTGTACAACGATATAGTAAATTGAGACCAGGAAATCAAATCCATGAGGATGGACTAGATTCCTAAGACTTTCACAAAATTCTCGACAAATCGTTGGAGAAAAATAAATTAAATTAAATTTTATTAGATGGGAGATAAAGATCTAACAAAAGCCTTAGTAAAGTGGAAAGGTTACTAAGAAGAGGTAAGGATAAAGTTAGAGAGAGGAAAAGCTAGTTGTAAGACGAGCTTTTGCTGAAAAAACAAAAGAAAAGCATAGGCTAAGGGAAACAACATTCCAAAATAACTAGATGTAGTTATGGAAATGGCTGAGGGAAAGGAAACTTAAATAAGCTATCCTAGTATGATAGAGCGGTTGCCTACACTAAGGAGAAATTGGTCCTTGCTCAGGGGAGAGATGTGGAAAATGCTCAAGGTTTGGAGGCAAATAGTCTTTATATATGTGGTATGAACACTCTGTGAATTTTTTATGTTCTATATCGTTGTTGATATTCATCTAATTCTTTGCTGGAATTTAGAAAAACTATTATTTTATAATTTATAACTTAAATTATTGTAGACTAAGTTACAGAACTTATGCATATTGTACAAGGTTTATTTCAGATAAAAATTTCTTCATATGTATTTGAAAAATATTAACCATACAGGAATGCAATTAATATTTTAGTGTTGTTGCATAGACTTATTTGAATTTAGGGACAAACAAACATAATCTCTAAACCATTTTGGAAGGGTCTAATCTATTGTTTAAGTCCATCTAAATATTTGAAATTTCATTGGAAAAGTTACTGTATATGTACTTGCATATTTAATATAATTCAGCTATAGTAATATCAGAATATATGACACAAAAATGAAATTGTAAATAGAATAGAGGCTAGATATACAACATTAATAGTAATACATATCTGAGCGATGAATACCAAATTAAGATTTAAATTTGAAACATAAATATAGACTGCTATCATATAGAAATTATTTTATATTTCTATCCATAGTATTATTCAGTTACATAGATATACACATGTAATGTAAGGAAAAAGTATTTTATTACTTAATTCCATGTATTAGTCCTTTTTAATAAAATCCTTACATGGAGATGAGGATAAAATAATTCTATTAGTCTCCCAAAGATAATATTAAATTGTTTACTTACAAATTTATCTATGTTATCAATTAAAATTAAAATTCCAATGTATAAAGATGAATTTTGTAAAATGTACCAAATGATGGCGTAGAATCCAACTCTCTTATGACTGACTTGAAAGAGGTGAAAGCGTGTGTCAGGTTTTGGGCCATGAAAAACGTTTTACCGTCATAATTATCTTCATTTATTACTAACTTTCATGGGTTTACCTTCACTTTGGAAATAAATATGAAAGAATTAATTGTAAACAGAGGGTAAAACTTGGTATCAAGAAATTATGTGATTATGGGCATAAAGGCTAACTTTTGTTGTTTGCATGTGCATGAAATCTAAACCAATTAATAGTTGTTCAAACGCCTGAACAATAGGAGCCAAAAAAAGGAAAGGATTGCATTCTATTCATACAAACCAACGAAGAATGAGGAAGATCTCACGTATTCTATAATGCAAACTATTAGATAGTTGTGAAATCCTCAGGATCTCATGATCGTAAGGATTTTCTATTTTCTGTTATATTTCTCTGTAGGATATAAAAGACTAATAGGTGGAATGCAATGGGATTTGTTGACCCATATGTTGTAATTGTGTTTTATTTACATTCCTTTATAACATAAGCTTTCACACTTAGCAATGTGTTATCCTTGTTGTTGAATTTAATGAAAGAGGTAGTGGTTTTTCCACAAACTTGTTCTGAAGATGTTCTGGTAGAGACTTCTAGAGGCTCTCGACCTAGTCACTAGGAGCTCTACTGCTATCTTGTGTTATATTCTTATTTTCCTATTTAGTAATTAAACATTGTTGTGTTTTGTAGGATTTTAATTGATTTGAATATCATCCTCATTGTTTTGTAGTATTGTAATTTTCATTTCTATTAATTTAAAGTCTTAGTCGCTTTCATTTTCCACATGAATGTTATCCCTTGAATTTAATAGAGTTACTTAAATATTTAAATTTTTGTTCTATTTGAGTGATATTTTTTGGTTGATCAGTCATTGATAATTTCAATTGCAAAGCGTGATTGTGTTACTCGTTGTTCAGTTACTATTGTATTCCGTGTCTAGTTAAATAGACCGTTGTAGATGTTTATTGGTAATTCTGGTTAATTTTGAATTCCTTTAAGCTTTGCATTTTAGTTTTTTGCTTCCATAAGAACAAATTATAGTTAAATTAAGTTGATTGATTAAGTTATTTAATGATTTCTTTCATAATTTATTCGATTGAACTTCGAGAATTAGACTTTACCTCTTGCAACAATTTCGATTTATTAACCTCTCATCTCACTTTCATAAACTGTGTTGAACAGACTCGAAATAAACAAACTTACCCTCAGTTGATGATTAATGTAGGAATTATGGTCTATTTTAAATAGTCATCTTAATGCACCAACATTTTGGCACATTTTGTGGGGAGAGCATTTACAACTAATTTTTTTATTTTTCTTTTACTAAAAAAGAATTGGGTATTTAATAAGAGAGGTAAGAACCTAATTACCAGCAAGCTAAACGCTTTCCCATTGTCCCTATTTTTAGAAAAAATATAGAGGTTGAATAGAAATAGGTTTATATGAATCACTAGAAAGAAAAAGATAGAAACAAGTTTGAACCCCCCATCCAAATCCACAAAACCCAAGGGACCGGTGACCCTTGGAAGAATAAAATTTATAGACTAACTTATAATAAAATATGAATCTTAGGCATCTGTAGGACCCAAAACCATTTTTGAAAAGAGTCCTACCATCATCCCCTAGGGAACAGGATCACCATCAGCAGCTTACGTTGAGATCCATAGTGAAACATAAGGGTTATAAAAACGCTTTCAGGTCACAGAAAATTTAAATCATGACCCTTCATAGGAGGGAAATTCTTGCAACTTGCAAGAAGGATATGGTGAAATCAGTGGCGATGTGGAAACAAATTTAAAATCTCCAGAGATTGGATCTCCTAAAATCTTGGTTTAAGAAGAAATGCCTGACATCCCAGATCATTGTAGTACTATAATACCTTTTACAAAGCTGACTTATAGTCTAGCCTAAATTAATCTCCCAGACCAGGAAATTCCTGAAGTTTATTGGGATATATTTGATGAGATGGCACACAATCAACCCTAGGCATCAACATTGGAGTATCCCATTGTTGACCCAATCACTATTGCCCCTATGAAAGATATTCTGTTGCAAAACATCCCCACTTTCCATGGATTACATTCGGAATATCCATATGATTTCTTGTTTGAATATGATTTTTTGTGTAGGGGATGCAATTACACCACTGACCCTCAGAAATTAAAAATGTTTTCCTCTACCTTAAAGTGGGGAAATTTGCGCAGGTTTAGGGGGCTCGGTGGAGGGAGTATTAATAACTAGGATGAAATGAAAAAATATTTTCTTGCTAAATATCAGGAATAATGTAAGAATACATAGTTAAAATATGAAATGTTAAACATGAATGTAAAAGATAACGAAACATTATAAGAATATTTTAAACGGTTCCAATACAATTCGCAAAGGTTCCCGTATACTGCATTATTTAAAGATGTCTTGAAAGTAACTACGATAAAAGGAATCAAAGATCAATGATTAGAAATATTAAATATAATTGGGAAAGGAGAAATATATGAGGAAATGTATGACGATATTATTTCATTATGTGTGAGGTGCTCTAGAGGCAGCACATGCATTAGGCAAGCAGGATGGGATTCAGCTTCCAGGAAGAATAGAACTTCAGGTGGCAGTGCAAGACGAAGAGAAATTGAAAATCTCTTGGAATAATTCAAGACTAATACCTTGGGTACCCTCACAACACAATTAGATGTCCCGCCGGCCAAGAAAAAACAAGAATTAGCAGAAGAGAACTTGGTTGTCTTTTGCCCACTCTATCGAAAGAAGAATAACCAACGAGAATGGCCATTGGACATGGTCCAAACACGCACCATCTATACTAGAGACCATGCCACTGAATAGTTCCCGTCACTTCCAAGGTTGAAAGAAGTCTTCAAATAAGAAGAAGAAGAAACATAACATATATGTAATGAATCAATGTCGACAGTAGCAAGCCCGAACTACAGGTATGTCACAAGACCCATCTCATTTCTTTCCTTCTTCACAATGTAATCAACAACAAAACCATGGGACATCATAGAAAAACAAACCACCTTTTTCCACGTAGCCATCCCAACCATTCTCCATGCCCCCTTGACCAACTCAATCCTTTCCATGAAGCTGTTGGCCAATTTATTCTTTCCCTCCTCCATTTTGGTAGAACAATCCATATTAATCCCAACGACCTACCTCTACCTCGCAAAATCCCAATTAGTCACAAAACTGCCAGCGACCTTTCGGAATAAGAAATTCACCTATGGGAACTATTCCTCAACCTTAACCCACATTACCAGCTCCATATATGTTACCACATAATTCTAATCCGCTAATACTCCCTCAACCGCCAGCTCAGTCGATCTTGAATCCTAACAATATATCGGTGCAGTTGATACAAATCGTTGATAATGTAGACCTCAAAATTGAGAAAAATGAATGTAGCGAAATTAGGCTAAGATCTTGGTGCATTATTATCCCAGGCGAAATTGTAGGCCCACAAGAAGACAAATTACAACCCCCAACTAAAACTAATCCATCAAATATGATCAACACATAAATAAGGCAGGGAGAAGGCAAAATTGAACAAGAAGATTATGGAAAACTTATCAATACCTCTCCCCCGTTCCTCAAAATATCATTGATACATAAACCAATTGTTTATCCATATTTTGATATTTTGTGGAAACTTTAAAATATTTGTATTAAAATTCCTCACCTCCAGGTCATTCATGACATCCATATCTATGCTAAGACAATTAAAGAACTGTGCATGAAAAAACTTATGAGGAAAACAAAAACTTCGCCAACTGTCCATGTGGTAGGAACCTTGTGTAATTTATTATTGGGTAGGGATATACCAATTAAATATGAAGATCCAGGGAGCCGTATAGGTACAATCCAAATATATGGCCGCTCTTTTTCGAACACACTAGTTGACCTGGGCACAAACATTAATATTTTGACTGCGGAAACCTATGAAACACTTTGTATAATCGCTTTAGATCCAAACACAACATTTTTGGAACTTGCTGACCAATTAATTATTACACCAAAAGGAACTTTACAGGACATCATGGTTTCCGTCGATTCATGGGGGTACCTGGTAGATTTTCTAGTCATCAATCTGAAAAGCCAACTTGATGGGCATCCTTTGATTCTCGGTTGACCTTGGTTGGCAACAACCAATGATTACATAGGTTGTCATACATGAAATGTGACCATTGATAGGAAGGGTGCTGAAAAAAACCTTGTTCTATATCCCCCTACCAAACCAAGCCTTACCATGGTAAATATTCACAAACACCCACCAATATACCTAGAAGAAAATATCTGTTCACCACTCATCATAGCAGAAACAATCGAATTAAAAAATCAAACTCGAGATGACATAATCAATAATTTTATCGATCAACCAACTATTGTGGTAAATGAAAAATGACAAATGTTAAGATCAATTCTTGATAATGAGGCCCATGAAGATATTTTAAAGTATAATGATGATGAGTACATACCCACAACTTTCATTAATAATATAAGACCTGTTGAAATTGCACCAGGAAAACATTTGAACATCAATAACAATCTGAACTACGGAAAATAGCAGAAGGTCATTAAAATTTTACAAAAATATAAAGGATATTTTTCTTGGGATTATTCCGACATGAATGGCATAGATCCCCATCTATGTACCCATCATATTTACACAGAAAAATATTCTTGTCTGATCATGCAACCTCACAAAGATTGAACCCGCACCTTAAATATATAATGAAGGATGAATTATAGAAGATTCTAGATGAGAACTTTATTTATCCTATTCTGAAAAGTAAATGGCTCTCTTCATTGGTAGTTATCTCTAATAAAAATGGCAAGTGGTGAATTTTTGTGGATTACAGGGAATTTAGCAAAGCCACGCAGAAGGATCACTTCCCTCTTACGTTTATCGATCAATCCTTGATACATTAGCAGGGAAACAATTCTTTTCCTTCCTTAACGGCTATAATTAGATTCAAATTTCCCCTGAAGACCAGGAAAAAACCACTTTCGTTTGCCCATGGGCTCTTTTTGCTTACAGAGTGATACCCTTTCGCTTATGTAATTCTCCAGCTACATTCCAAAGGGTCATACTCATCATTTTAGTCGATTTTATAAATGAAGGACTTGAATTTTATATGGATGATTTCACCCCATATGGGAAGAATTGTGAAGAAGCACTGGAGACATTGGAAAAAGTGATGGAATGATGTGTCTCCACTAGGTTATGTTTAATTAATGAAAAGTGGCACATGATGATGAGGGAAGGCGTAATCCGAGGAAACTACATCTCTGTGGCTAGAATACTCGTAGATCCAAAAAAGATAGAGGTAATTATCTTACTATCCATACCCTGTACTCATATAGAGGTATGTAGTTTCCTCAGATATGCAGGATATTATCATAGGTTCATAAAAAAAAATTCACAAATTGTTGGGCCTCTATATTCTTTAACTGGAAATGTTTAATTTAAATGGTTTGATAAGTGTGACAGTGCTATTACATATCTTAAGAAATTAGTCTCCACTACACCAGTATTGCATTGTCCCAATTCGTAACTACCATTTCATATTTCCTCAGATGCATCATACATAGTAATAAGAGGTGTTCTCGGTCAAGAATAAGATAAAAAGTCCTATTCTATTTATTATATTAGCTAAAATCTCATCCTTGCTAAACTAAATTATATAGTAAGATAAAATGAATTCTTAGCAATCATATATGCCATAAAAAAATTTAGACATTACATAACAGGCTATCAAGTATTTATGTATACTGACCATTCTGCCATTAGTTACTTAGCTAATAATCCAATTACAAATGGGAGAGTGACTCGTTGGCTGTTACTTTTGCAGGAGTTTGATATCACCATTAAAGACCGTTTAGGAAAGGAGAACCCATTCACAGATTTTCTATCTCGTGGCCCAAATATAAATGATTCGCTAGTAGTAGAGGACTAGTTTCTTGATGAAAACCTATTGCTATAGTATTGAAAGCGCCATGGTATGCTGATGCGGAAAATTATATCGCAGTGGGAAAACTTACCAGGCATTTAATAACAAATGAAACAAAGCTTATTGTCCAATGTAATGCCTATGTAACTGTTAAGTCCCTATATCACTAGTAGAGTCCCTTATTATGTTAGTGTAGCCCCCCTTATTGTTATTATTGTACCCCTATAACCCCCATATTGTTATTATTGTGCCCTTACATTATTATTGTTAGGTCGGCTAGGATTACATTGTGGCCCACTAGGATTATATTATGGCCCCATGGACTCCTATATATAGAAGGAGGTTTTGTTCATTTGTATCATCCAATAATTGTTCATTTATGTAATGTATTGGAGGTTTCCCCTCGAAGTGGCTGATTTCTAAGGCGTTGATCTCTCTTTTCTTCTATTTTTGGAGCTGGTTTCCTAACATTTGGTATCAGAGCTTTGGATTCTAGGGTTTCGCTGCTCCAAACAGGGCATCGTGGAATTTTCACTATAGCTGTTTTTCTACGAAGTTTCAGAAGCTGAAATTTTTAGGGTGCGAAGCCGAAATCCTAAGGAATCTTTTCTAAAAATTTCAGAGCTTGGTTCGCAATATTTGGGGAGATATCATCTGTGGAAGTTAGGTATTTTTTCAGGCTCCTAAACAGGTCATCGTGGAATTTGCGCTATAAATTTTTTTTTGCGAAGGTTCAGAGTCTGAAATTTTTATGGTGACAAGATGAAATCTTGAGGAAATTCCTAAAAAAATTTCAGAGCTTGGTTCGCAATATTTTTGGAGATATGATCTATGGAAGGTAGTGCTTTTTCAGGCTCCTGAATTTCATCTCAAAGAGGTGATCGTGGGAAAATTTCAATAACTCTCTCTCTGAAGATTGGATTGGAGTGCCGTCAAAAGTGGTCGCAAGCACACGGACTTTAGTTTCTGCGCTATCAATTTCAGAGACAAAGGACAAAAACGTGACACGTGGAAATTCGTACAAGTTCGCTCTACTGAACCAGTCCAGAATTAGGTCATTGTGGGAGATATGACACAACTTTGTCTTGGAGAATCCAAATTAGGTCAGACCTGTGGCATTCAAAAGAGATTTCAGAGGGCTACTGTAGTGCTGAATTTCAGATATTGAAGATCTGTAATCACAGAGATAATCCAATTTCAATATCAAACTCCTCAAAAGCAAGAAAAAGGTGTGTATTTTTCCGAATTGCATAAGTCTTGTTTGAAGAATCAAGTTGAATTGATTCCAAGGGCATATTGAAGAAATTTTTTCAGTAATGGGTTCTAATATTCCTCCAAAAAATAATTCCATACCCATTAATCCCTCAAAAAGCTATACTATGACGCATGAAGAGGAAGAGTTGCAGTATGAGATATCAAAATTACGGTACCAAGTGCAACAAGTTTCAATCTTACGAAGATCAATTGAAGATGAAATAGATGGTTTAAAATCAGAAATGGAGGCTAAGTTGGATGGTTTGAAGGATAAAATAATAGCTAATATGGATGATAAATTAGTGGAAGATCACAGCGAGCATCAACAACAAGTTCTCCAACTCTCAAAGGATAACCCAACTTTGGTGCAGAATCTAATGAAACAACAAGAAGATCAACATCACATCGAAATAACTTATGAAGTAGTCATAGAAACAATAACTCAACAAGTACAATCAATTTCAGAGTATCTCAGCAAGTGGAAGAACTTTCCTGTAGAATATTTCACGTGGGAGGATGAGAATTTTATACAGAAGCATCAAGAAATAATCAAGCGTTGAGGACAACACTTTTTTGAAGGAGAGGGGCATGTTAAGTCCCTATATTAATAGTGTAGCCCCTTATTATGTTAGTGTAGCCCCCCTTATTGTTATTATTGTACCCCTATAACCCCCATATTGTTATTATTGTGCCCTTACATTATTATTGTTAGGTCTAGGTAGGATTACCAGGCTCACTTGGATTATATTATGGCCCATTGGACTCCTAGTATATGTAATGGCATTTTGTTCATTTGTAATATCCAAGAATTGTTCATTTATGTAATGTATTGGAGGTTGCCCCCTCGAAGTGGCTCATTTCTAAGGCGTTTACATCTCTTTTCTTCTATTTTTGGAGCTGGTTACACAACAGTAACACCACTATTTTTATGTTTTTCAAGTTAGACACTTGAACTTAAGTCCAAAAGGGGAGTGGACCCCAATGGATAATTATTGTGTGGATGTAATTAATTATTTAATTATGAAAAATAAATAAAATGTTTTGTGTGCACTATGACCAAATGAGATTCTTGAGATCACTTGCCTAATCCATGAGGTATGGAAAGAAGCTAAGACATTCCCCAAAAATATTTCAAAAAGCCGTGAAAGAATTTATTTCTAATTTAGATTTTTGAGGAAAAATATAAATTCCCCCAGTGATGACAAAAGTAGTTGGGAAGAGGTAAAAAGCTGGAAAAGCAGAAAGTAGCTTTAAAGTCCCTAAATAAGGGAAGCCTAGGCAAATGGGAATAAAAACATCCTGTAATTCTGTACGCAGAATTAGAAACAGGCTTTGGGGAGAGCATAAGCTTAAGTAAGCTACTCCAGAATAGATGGAGGTTGGTCTGTTCTGGGAGGGATATCAGCTTGGGGGTGAGGTCTGGAGACAGAAGAACTCTAAGGTTGGGAGGATTGGTCATCAGAAGAAGTGGCATGCACACTAATTTTTATGAAGGGTTAAACTAGATGCTGTTGTAAAATATTGATAAATGTTGCAGCTGTTAATTTGAATTAATTTTTCTAAGATTTGTTATTCCTTACATTTAACAGAAAGTCTTAGAATAAACTAATCCTCTCAACTCTGTATAGTTGTAGGAAGAGAATATATGGGGAAATATCAACTAGAATCTCTAAACCTGATAATGGTTTAAATCTGGAGATATATAATACTCCCATAAATCATTAAAGGTTTAATTTTAATCTTCTTCTCTAAATGTACAGATATGTTTATAGGTGGATTAAGAAAAGTTAGATTATAAGACGAGAAACCAACTATGAATTTAAAGAGATATATAAATATTAAATTATGTACAATTACTGTAGAGTTAAAATTTTTGGAGTGCATGCATATAAATTGTAACCTTCTGCCTAAAGGGGAATATGAGCTAAGAAAGAAATACTTTTCTGTTGCATAACATAAATCTATAAGATAGAAAAGTTATACAACATAGAATAATTTAACAAAATAGTAATGACAAGTTAATTTATTTCAATGACTGATATGAATATGAAAATTAGACAAATACAAAGTTTAGAGAATTAAATTCCATCCAAACACTTTCTTATATTATAAAATAATCTGTGATATAATACAGAAAAAAAAAGGAATTCAAATATAAATAGAACCAATTTCTATGCTATTGTGAGAGATTAAACTTTTATAACAGAAAGATAGATGTCATTGATATATCCATAATGGAAAAAGTCTCTGTTATATCATGAAAACCTAAAATGAAAAGTATACTAGAAAAATACCATGCTAATGCAAAAACTTTGCTATCTGAAATAAAATGGTAATTACAGATCAAATAAATAGTATCTAGATGCACAATATGTAAGCCTCTATATTCTGGGTAAAGTGCACATTGAAATTTCTATTGAAGATTTTATTTAAACTCTACTTATCATTAATGATGTACACATAATAAAGAGAAGAACTATTGAGATTATCTTTCTATATTGCAGGAATTGAAATAAAACGTAACCAGGGGTATATTATTAAACTTTCTAATGATACACTGAAAGGAAAAACTTGGAATTAAGTTTCGTAATTATCAGAGAATTATGATATAAAACCATTGAGCTAGAAAAATGGTTATCAATACTGTAACTATCTTTTCTGGATGACACACAGAAACTATATATATATATAAGGAGAGAGAGAGAGAGAGAGAGAGACATATTAGAAAAATAAATAGCAGAATGGGACACAAAACCCCATTCATATGTCTATACAGTGGTGTATTAAGTTACCATTAATTTGTAGGTTTTAACCCTGAACAAAAATTATCTACACATAAATCTTATAATAGAAAATAAACAATAGCGAGAGCATAAAACATAAAACAGATAAACACAGAGATTTTCCCCTGGATCCCAAATCGGGACGAGCAACTTGATTTCTCATTATATTCCTTTTAGTGTTACAACACATATATATGCACGCCGAACCATACATAAACCCCAATCCATTAACCTTGGATTAGAAAATAACCGTAGTTCCCTTGACCAGATCTACAAAATACCAGGGGCCGAAAACCATCGTACCCCAAAACCATGTGCAAACTCATGCACAAAACATGGGTGGGTCCACCTATGAGTGGGACCGCATACCAAAAAAAAAATTTCCGGGTCGCTGCCCAGGACCTCGACAGGAGGGGCTACCGCCCCCCCTGTGACCCCCCTGCTGTGCCCGACGGAGAATATCATAGAAATTCTAGAAACTATTCACTGTTTTGAAATAGAAATACAGTGATCCAAATAAATTAGAGAGGTCTCACAAGAGCATTTTACTTTTTGAGTATTAGTTATAAAGGAAAATAATACAAAAAAAATAAATAATTCCAGAACGTATTCGATAGTGAGGAAGCTTGGACGTATTCTAAGGCTGAGAATTTTTTATTTTAGACAATCCAATAGTCTTTTACAAAATTTACAGAGTGACGACGGGAATCATAAAAACTCGAGCCAAAAATTTTAAACCATAAAAGACCGTAGAAGAAAAACGTGGAACCAAAGTGGACCCATATAGATGGGGATATAAAAATACAGAAATCGAAAATCTCTATAACGAGAAGGAACCAACCTGAGTAAACAAGCAAAGACCAAAGTCATATGATGAAATTTGAATAAGCAGCTCGAGCATTATAGGAATGAAAGCTATGATGTCGGGAGGTAAAGTATTTACCTAAAATGATAAGAAACAAAATGAAAATTAAAAAGGGAGAGAATAAACTAATTTCAATATATCAATACGACTAGAAATTTCAGACAAACACATCTATATATATTAACTTGAAGAATATGGCATAAAAATTCTCTAGTTAATCCTAAACCCTGAAAGGGAAAAGAAACCATACGTATCAGAGTATAATGATTCATAAAACTAAATCGACTTATTGTATTAATACGAAGGAGAAACCAAAGCTAGAATATGGGTCCAGTTTATTACCCGCAAGGTAGGAATGCCTAAACAATTTCTAACGAGTCATCTATGGTACAAACACTCTCAATAGGTAGAGCTATCTACAAATACGCACAGAGAATAAAAAATTCCAGACTCTTCATATAAATTGAAATCGTAATAATAATAGGGACTGAATAAAATATATAGAACGAATAATATACAACAAATGAATGAATTTGAAAATGCATGGCGTAATAGTGGAATGTATTACCTGTGAATCTCGTTTCAATATTTAGCTCAAGAGACTATATGCGGTAAACAGAATCGATGGTGAAACCATCATACAAACGAGTTGAAACCCCAACTACGAAACAGGAAGGAAAAAAATGAAGGATGTTAATGAAAAAATATCACTTTAAATAGAACAGACTGTGCCTCAACCCTAATGCATCTACACCATCCAGATGGCAAGATCTGTGAGGGGCATACTTAAGTTTAGGGTTAGATCGATGAAATTTGAGGGCCTGTAATGTCTGTCTGATATAATTTACGTAACCGATCCATCCAAATAAATGTGAAACGACATAATAGTACCTATTATCTTCTTGAGAAAGGTAGAATATTAAAATAGAGAGGAAAATTAGCTGGCAATAGAACCTCACCGTAGAGAAGTACCGATAGACATTTAACAAGTAGGTCGAACATGAGACAAAATCCTCAAATGGAATGGCACGTATAACTCAATCGTGTTATGTATGGATATTTTGGGAATCGTTGTAAATCAAATCAATGCCATATGGAATAACTCACATAAGCCGATAGGCGAATGAGTTATATGAAAGTAATATGGTCGAGGACCTTATTAATAAAATATAATCGAATACAATTCGATAGGTTAATAAATTCATATGAAAATAATATGGTTGAATACCATATTAAAGTATTCAATATAATAAATATATTTAAGTTTAATCATTAGAGTTAGAAGATCTTCAAAATAAATTATAATGTAGGTTAACTAAGACAGTTTGAAGAAAGATTAAAATAATTTTAAAAAGGTGAGAAATCAATAGGTAAATTTTTATCATAACTGAAAGGAAAGTCACAATGATAACTTGAGGAATGAAATAATAAGTGTTAATCATACAGATACAGATCAAAATTCCTTGGGAAGGAATATAAATATATATGTAAATATATACGTTAATGAAAGGTGTTCATGATGATTTTAAGTTGGTGAATAAGGAAAAAAAAAATTTGAGGTATGTTACAAATGGTATCAGAGCTCATGTTAAAAAACTGGGCTGTTGTTGTGCTCACTGTATAAATTATATTTTTTTGAGATTTTTTTTTTTTTTTTACTGATGTTCTTTTGTTTAGTGTACAAATGTACTAAGACTGAAAAGTCAATGGTTGAAGGAGATGAAATTTATGTTGATATGGGTTATGGAGATAACACGCCATATCCCAATGCTCCTTTGATGGTTATGTTGCATAAGCCGCAACGGGATATGGCCGAGCTAAGAAGCCAGAATGACAGGCTATCATTGGCCAGTGAGGAGCAGGAAAAGCTGATAAGAGAACTGACTTCACGGAACAGCCAAGAAGGTGAAGGTTCAGGAAGGAGGAGAAAATGGAAGTTCTCAGATGATTCTGAGGAAGATGACACTACTAAACATCGGTCTAAACAGAAGAAGGAATTACAGGGGGGATTTCGAAAAGTTAAACCTCCCTCTTATGATGGAGAGAAGGAGGAAGATGCTAAGGCATAGCTGTTCAATATGATTAAGTATTTTCAGGTCTACGAATATGAAAGAAATCTGAAGGCCATATTAGCTATCGACTAGTTGCAAGGTAAGGCTACCTTGTGGTGGGAGGAGACAAAAATGGTTCATGCCATTGAGGAAAAAATAGTGACTTGGGAAGATTTTGAAGTCAAGTTTAAAAACCTTTATTTGAATGAACGCTATTATGATGATAAAGCAAAGGAGTTCCAGAAACACAGATTGGGATAACTCACCATATATGAGTTTGTCACTAAGTTTACAAATCTACTAAGGTATGTTCCTTATATTCGTGAAGAGAAAGCGAAGGTACAAAGATTTTTGAACTGTTTTCCTACTGTGTACAAGGAGAAAATATTGTTCGATAATCCAAAAAAATTGGACGAAGTGGTGAGGAAAGATAGATTATGCTACTAGTAGTTTAAAGGAAAGAGTGAATATGGGAAAATCTGGATAAACAAGGGTGAATTCAAAGGAAAGAAATAGAAACCAGCTTACTTGAAGAACTTTGGTAGGGATCATCAGCGGAAAAAATTTAACAAACCAAAGGAAAGCCAAACTGCTCATTCCCAAGTTGGTTCAAAAAAAATACACGGGGATAATAAGAAGGAAGGAATAGTTAAAATGCGGGAGCCTTTGAGATGTTGGGGTTGCAGAGAACCTCATATGTTTAGGGACTGTCCACACAGAAATATTCAGATGATTCTGAGAGATAGAGAAGCTACCATAGTGAATTATATATCAAGGAACATACCCACTATCAGTGCAGCCTTGGAGAACCGATAAGCAAAACACTAGGCTACTATGGTCGAGATGGAAGGTAAGATTGTTGACCAATCTATTACAGTTTTAATTGATCCAGGTACTTCTTTGAGTTACATTAGTCCACAAGTTTTAGAGAAATGCAATCTCAAAACCAAAAAAAATTCAACAGTCTTGGTTGGTCTAGTTAGCCACTGGCACCAAACAAAAAGTAACTCATAATTTATCTCAAACAGAAATTAAATTAAATTATTTTCAGACAAAAGTAAATATAAACATTCTGCCCTTAGGCTCAAATGATTTGATGATAGGAATGGACTAGTTAGAGAAAAGAAGGGCTATGATGAACTATTGGGATAAAACTCTGCATTGTATAGATGAGGAAGGGAGACCCTTTATACTCAAAAGAAAACCAAAACCAATCTTTGTAAGGAAAATATCTGCCCTTCAGCTAAAAATAATAGCTAGGAAAGGATATCAAGTATATGTTGTACACGTGGAAGAACTAGGACAACAACTTGAAGAAAACCTGCTAGACACTTTTCCAGTGGTAAGATAATTTAAGGAAGTTTTCCAGATGAGATTCCTCATCTTTCCCCAAAAAGAGAGATTGAATTTTCAATCAATTTGGTGCTAGGAGCAACACCTGTTTCCAGAGCCCCTTACCCGATGAGCCTGCCTAAACTCATGGAGTTAAAAATGCAATTAGAAGAATTGCTGGATAAAGGTTACATTAGACCGAGTGTATCTCCTTGGGGAGCACCAGTGTTGTTCGTCAAAAAAAGGATGGAACCTTCAAAATGTGCATTGACTACCGTCAACTGAATAATTTGACAATAAAAAATAGGTACCCATTGCCTAGAATAGATGACCTTTTTGATCAGGTGAGAGGGGCTTCAATATTTTCTAAGATTGATCTGAGGACTGGTTATCACCAACTCAGAAGTAAGGAGGAAGATATTAGTAAAACATATTTTCGAACCAGATATGGTCACTACTAATTTTTAGTCCTACCTTTTAGTTTGGAAAATGCCCCTGCCACTTTTATGTGCTTAATGAATAGCATTTTGAACAAGTACTTAGATAAATTCGTACTAGTGTTCATAGACGATATTTTAGCTTATTCAAAGAGTGAGGCAGAACAAAAGGAACACTTTAAAATTGTGTTACAGATTCTTAAGGAGACTCGGTTATATGCCAAGTTTAGAAAATATGAATTTTATAAGGATAAAATCCAATATCTGGGCCATATTGTTTCTAAACAAGGATTGGATGTTGATACTAAAAAGATAAAAGCCATACGAGAATGGCCTGTGCCTACTGATGTATCAGCAGTAAGGTCATTTACGGGGATTGCATAGTATTATCGAAGGTTTGTAGAAAGATTTTCTGCAATCGCATACCCCATAACTTCATTACAAAGGAAAGGTACGGAATTTGAGTGGACTATAAAATGCCCACATAGATTTGAATAATTGAAATTAAAACTTACCACAACACCTACACTGAAGATTGTAGATCCTGATAAAGAGTTTGTCGTGTGTACGGATGCATGTAGAGAAGGGTTGGGAGGAGTCCTACTGTAAGAGAATTCTATTATTGCATATGAATCCAAAAAACGTAAGAAACATTAACAGAATTATAGTGTATATGATCTGGAATTGGCTGCTGTAATTCATGCCTTGAAGATGTGGCGACCCTATCTTCTTGGAAAAAAATTTACATTGATGACAGATCATATCAGTCTCAAGTATTTATTTTCTCAAACAGCTTTGAATGCTCGACAAGCCAGATGGTTGTCTTTTCTGAGTGAATTTGATATGGACATAAAACATATCAAAGGGAAAGAAAACAAAATTCCTTATGCTCTAAGAAGAAATGTTTGCCAAAACATAACAAACATTGGGATTAGTGCTAGTTTTGACTTAGAAGAATTAGTTAAAAAGGTAGCAGATCAAGATCCAAAATATGAGAATATACAAGTGAAAATGCTGAAGAAAGAAATGGCTGAATACACCCAAAACCAGAAAGGGCTGATCTGCTATAGAAACAGATTGTACATCCCCAATGTGGATTCTTTGAAAAAATAAATCCTAGATGAATATCATAAACAACCATATTCAGGACATCCTGGATATCAGAAAATTCTTACAACCTTGAAAAAGAATTTTTTTTGGCCAGGAATGAAAAAAGATGTAGCAAACTATTTAAGTAGATGCATGGAATGTCAACTGGTCAAAGTTGAACATCAGCATCCATATGGTCTTTTAAATCCCTTGCCAATTGCAAAATGGAAATGGGACACTGTTTCTGTAGATTTTATAACCGGGTTACCCAAAACAAAGTATCAACATGACTCAATGATGGTAATGGTAGATACCTTAACAAAGGTTGCACACTTCATACCTGTAAAATATACTTTTGGGACAATCGAAGTAGCAAATGTGTTCCTAAAAGAAATGGTAAGGCTACATGGGGTCCCAAAAATGATTATTTCCGATAGAGACGCTAAGTTTACAGCTGCCTTCTAGAAAGGTCTGTTTGGGGGCATGGGCATTAAATTGAATTTTAGTACTTTTTATCACCCTCAGATGGATGGTCAAATAGAGAGAACAAATCAGATTTTGGAGGATATGCTAAGAATTTATGTGATGGATAGGCCATCAAAATGGGAGGACTACTTACATTTAGTCGAATTTTCTTATAATAGCACCTACAAATCCTCCATCAAAATGAGTCCATTTGAAGCACTCTATGGAAGGAAGTGTCATACTCCTTTAAGTTGGATCCAACCTGAAGATAAGCTAGTACTTGGGCCAGATACTTTACAAGAAATGGAAATAATTGTAAAACAAATACAGAGAAACATCAAGACAACACAAGATTGACAAAAAAACTATGTCGATAAGAAGAGAGTGCATTGAGAGTTCAAAATGGGTGATCATGTGTATCTACATATTAATCCCAAAAACAACACCCTTTATGTTGGAAGTTGTGCAAAATTGTCTCCTAGATATTATGGGACTTTTGAGGTGTTAGAAAGGGTGGAACCAGTGGCTTATAAACTGGCCTGACCTCCCCATGTTAAAGTTCATGATGTGTTTCATGTTTCATTATTAAAAATATCTGTGCATGATGCTTCTCATATTGTTGATTGGAATGTGATATGGGTGGAACCAGAAGGGGAGTTCCTTCTAGAGTCGCTTCGAATACTGGAGTGAGAAGAAATTGAATTGAGAAATTGAACAATAGCCAGAGTAAAAGTGAAGTGGAAGCACTTTACTCTTGAAGAAGCTACGTGGGAAAGAGAAGCTGAGATGATGGAAAAATATCCATATTTATTTTCAAAATAAACTCTAGTATTTAGCTAATTAACACTGAGGACAGTGTTTTTTTTCAGAGGGGGAATATATAACACCCCTAGTTTTATGTTTTTCAAGTTATACATTTGAACTTAAGTCCAAAATGGGAGTGGACCCCAATGGATAATTATTGTGTGGATGTAATTAATTATTTAATTATGAAAAATAAATAAAAATTTTTGTGTGCACTATGAGAAAATGATATTTTTGAGATGACTTGCCTAATCCATGAGGTATGGAAAGAGGCTAAGACTTTCCCCAAAAATATTTCAAAAAGCCTTGAAAGAATTTATTTCTAATTTAGATTTTTGAGGAAAAATATAAATTCCCCCAATGATGAGGAAAGTAGTTGGGAAGGGGTAAAAAGCTGGAAAAGAAGAAAGCAACTTTAAAGTCCCTAAATAAGGGAAGCCTAGGAAAACATGAATAAAATCGTTCTGTAATTCTGGACACAGAATTAGAAATAGGCTTTGGGGAGAGCATAAGCTTAAATAAGCTACTCCAGAACAGATGGAGGTTGGTCTGTTTAGGAGGGATCTTAGCTCGGGGGTGAGTTCTGGAGACAGAAGAACTCTAAGGTTGGGAGGACTGGTCATCAGAAGAAGTGGTATGCACACTCTTTTTTATGAAGGGTTAAACTAGATGCTGTTGTACAATATTGATAATTGTTTCAGTTGTTAATTTGAATTACTTGTTCTGAGATTTTTTATTCCTTACATTTAACAGAAATGTTTAGAAGAAAATAATCCTCTAAACTCTGTATAGTTGTAGGAATATAATCTATGGGGAAATATCAACCAGAATATCTAAACCCGATAATGGTTTAAATCTGGAGATATATAATACTCCCATAAATCATTAAAGGTTTAATTTTAATTTGCTTCTGTAAATGTACAGATATGTTTATAGGTGGATTAAGAAAATTTAGATTATAAGATGACAAACCAACTATGAATTTAGAGAGATAGATAAATATTAAATTCTGTACAATTACTGTAGAGTTAAAATTGCTGGAGTGCATGCATATAAATTGTAACCTTCTGGCCAAAGGGGAATATGATCTAAGAAAGAAGTACTTTTCTTTTGCATAACATAAATCTATAAGACAGAAAATTTATAGAGCATAGAGTAATTTAACGAAATAGTAATGATAGGTTAATTTATTTACATGACTGATATGAATATGCAAATTGGGAAAATACAAAGTTTAGAGAATTAAAGTCCATCCAAAGAATTTCTCATATTATAAAACAATCTGTGATATAATACAGAAAAACAAAAGGAATTCTAATATAAATAGAATCAATTTCTTTGCTATTGTGAATGATTAAATTTTTATAACAAAAAGATAGATGTCATTGATATATCCATAATGGAAAAAGTCTTTGTTATATCCTGAAAACCTAAAATGGAAAGTACAATAGCAAGATACCATGTTGACACAGAAACTTTGCTATCCGAAGTAAAATGGTAATTACAGTTTAAATAAATAGTGTATGGATGCACAGTATGTAAGCCTCTATATTCTGGGCAAAGTGAACATTAAAATTTATGTTGAAGATTTTATTTAAGCTCTACGTATCATTAATGATGTAAACATAAGAAAGAGAAGAACTATTGAGATTATCTTTCTGTATAGGAATTGAAACAAAATGTAACCAGGTGTATATTATTAAACTTTGTAATGATACATTGAAAGGAAAAACTTGGAATTAAGTTTCGTAATTATCAGAGAATTATGATATAAAACTAGTGAGCTAGAAAAATGGTTATCAATACTGTAACTATATTTTCTGGATGACACACAGAAACAATATATATATACAAACATCTTAGAAAAATAAATAGCAGAATGGGACCCAAAATCCCATTCGTATGTGTGTACAGTGGTGTATTAAGTTACCATTAATTACTGTATCAAATAATTATGTGGCAATGCGGAACTTTGTAACTATTATTTGAATAACGCTTATAAATGAATAAAAAGAATATGGAGAATATGACAAAAATGCGAGAAACTATTCATTATTTTGAAATAGAAATACAGTGATCCAAATAAATTGGAGAGGTCTCGCAAGAGCATTTTAATTTCTGAGTATTATTTATAAAGGAAAATAGTACAAAACAAATAAATCATTCTAGAACGTATTCGATAGTTAGGAAGCTTGGACATATTCTAAGGCCGAGAAGTTTTTATTTTAGACAGTCCAATTCGTCTTTTGCAAAATTTATAGAGTGACGACGGGAATCATAAAAACCCGAGCCAAAAATTTTAAACCCTAAAATACCACAGAAGAAAAACGTGGAATTGAAGTTGACCCATATAGATTGGGATATAAAACTACAAAAATCGAAAATCTCTGTAACGAGAAGGAACCAACCTGAGTAAACAAGCAAAGACCAAAGTCATAGGACGAAACTTGAATAAGGGGCAAGAGCAGTATAGGAATGAAAGCTATGATGTCGAGAGGTAAAGTATTTACCTGCAAATGATAAGAAACAAAACGCAAATTAAAAAGGCCAAGAATAAACTGATTTCAATATATAAATACGACGAGAAATTTCAAACAAACGCATCTATATATATGTTACCTTGAAGAATATGGCATAAAAATTTTATGGTTAATCCTAAACCCCGAAAGGGAAAAGAAACCATACGTATCAGATGATAATGATTCATAAAAATAAATCAACTTATTGTATTAATATGAAGGAGAAACCAAAGCCAGAATATGGGTCGAGTTTATCACCCGCAAGGTAAGAATGCCTGAACAATTTCTGAGGAGTCATCTATGGCACAAACGCTCTCAATAGGTAGAGCTATCTACAAAGACGCACAGAGAATAAAAAATTCCAGACTCATATAAATTGAAATCATAATAATAATAGGGACTGAATAAAATATATAGAATGAATAATATACAACAAACAGATGAATTTGAAAATGCATGGTGTAATAGTGGAGATGTATTACCTGTGAATCTCATTTCAATATTTAGCTCAAGACACTGTATGCGGTAAACAGAATCGATGGCGAAACCATCATAAAAATGAGTTGAAACCCCAGCTACGAAATGGGAAGGAAAAAAATGAATGATGTTAACGAAAAACTCTCAAATTAAATAGAACTGACTGTGCCTCAACCCTAATGCGTCTACGCCATCCACATGGCAAGATCTGCGAGGGACGTACTTAAGTTTAGGGTTATATCGATGAAATTCGATGGCCTGTAATGTTTTTCTGATAGAATTTACGTAAACGATCCATTGAAATAAATGTGAAACGACATAATAGTACCTATTATCTTCTCGAGAAAGGCAGAAGATTAAAATAGAGAGGAAAATTAGCTGGCGATAGAACCTCACAATAGAGAAGTACTGATAGACATTTAATAAGTATGTTGAACATGAGACAAAATCCTCACAGTGAATGACACGTAAAACTCAACTGTGTTATGTATAGATATTTCAAGAATCATTGTAAATAAAATCAATACCATATGGAATAACTCACATAAGCTGATAGGTGAATGAGTTGTACGAAAGTAATATGGTCGAAGACCTTATTAATAAAATATAATCGAATACAATTCGATAGGTTAATAAATTCATATGAAAATAATATGGTTGAATACTATATTAAAGTATTCAATATAATAAATAGATTTACATTTAATCATTGGAGTTAGAAGATCTTCAAGCTAAATTATAATGTAGGTTAACTAAGACAGTTTGAAGAAATATTAAAATACTTTTAAAAAGGTGAGAAATCAATAGGTAATTTGGTATCATAACTGAAAGGGAAGTCGTAATGATAACTTGAGGAACGAAATAGTAAGTGTTAATGATACAGATACAGATCAACATTCCTTGGGAAGGAATATAAATATATATGTAAATATATATGTTAATGGAAGGTGTTCATGATGATTTTAAGTTGGTAAATATGGGGAAAAAAAAAATATTTGAGGTATGTTACAACCTACTTTTCTTGGATTGGTGTATATCTCTTCCACATAGGGGCTGATATGCACATACGCAGATTAATACGGGAAGATGAATTTTTTGATATCCTGAGGGTCTACCATGACGAATCTTGCACACTTCGCAGACCGTAGAACCAGGCACAAAGTATTACAAATGGGCTATTATTGGTCCCCTAGTTTTAAGGATGCTAAGAAATACGTGTAGGCCTACGATAACTGTGAATTAATGGGCCACCCTGGTCAATTGAATGAAATTATTCTACAACCACAATTGGTAACAAATCGTTTTGAATGGTCAGAATTGGATTTTGTTGGTACATTCAATCCACCCTCAAACAATAAATCTTACATACTGGTTGCCATAGACTATGTAAAAAAATGGGTTGGAACAGTAGCATTGCCGAGAGCTACAAAATAAATTGTTATAAAATTTCTTTTTGAGATATTTGTGAGGTATGGTTTACCTAGGGAACTGATAACAGACGTGGGGGGGAGGGGGGCGGTGCAATTCGTAGGACATAATATTACAACCACTCTGTGGAACCACCACATCACGCATAGAATGAATTCTCCATTTCACCCACAACTGAATTGGGAGGTCGAAAGTAACAATAAGGTCATTGGATAAATTCTGACTAAAACAGTCTTGAAACATCGGTGAGACTAGGTTACTATATTGCCAGAGGCCTTTTGGGCTTATCGCACAACTTGGCAAAATACTACTAGATATTCTTCATACCAACTTGTATTCGGAAAAAAAACTAATTTTCCCATTGAATTTGAAATAAATACTCTCATAACAGGTCAGGAAGTGGGACTGGACTTGATGGAAGCTCAAACTAAAATAATTCAATAGATAAAAAAATTAGATGAAGCCCGGTTACTTGGTCTACAAGGTACCGCAATCATTCAGCAGAAATGGACTAAGTGGCTTGAAAACGTTATCAAGAAGAATATGTTTCAGGAAAGAGACTAGGCACTCTTCTACGATTCCATATTTCAAGACTTCGCAGGTAAAATACAGACAAGATGGCTTGACCCATATTAAATTCAAGAAGTGCATAGCAATGGAACTTTCACTTTCACCACCATAGATGGGTCTGACTCTCCCTTCCAAATAAATGGACATCGGGTACGTATTTATCATAAACCACTCACAAAGGAGTCTTTTTTCCAACAGGTATGTGACGACCTTGCCATGAAAATTTTAGCTATAGGGATTAATGACCAGACAACTTTACCTTCATGAAAATACATTCTTTTCAGTTTTATAAATAATGTATATATATTCTTGCATTTGAATGTGATTTGTTGTTTTTAGATAAGCATCACTGTATCAATATAAAAATCTATTATTCTTTCTTTCTTTTTTTTCACTTTGGTGAGTTATTGTTGTTCAATCAATTGAACAACCTATTTTTTTTTTCACATGTTATTGTTGTTCATCAATTGAATAGCTATTGTTCAATCAATTGAATAGATATTTTTCAATCAATTGAATAGTTGTTGTTCGGTCAAATGAACAACCGATTTTATTTTTATGAGTTTTTGTTGTTCAATCAATTAAACATCCCATTTTATTTTTGTGCATTATTACTGTTCAATCATTTGAACAACTATTTTTCAATCGACTGAAAAGATGTTGTTCAGTCAAATGAGAAATCATTTTTTTTGTGTTTTTGTTGTTAAATTGATCGAAAAACTGTTGTTCTATGGATTAAATAGTCGTTGTTCGGTCAAGTGAACAACGAATTCTTTTTTTGTTTTTGTTTTTGTTTTTCAATCGATTGAACAACTACTAATGAATCAACTGAGTAGCCATTGTTCGATCAAATTAACAACATATTTTTCTTTTGTGGTTTTTTTTGTTTAATCAATTGAACAACTGATGTTCAATCGACTAAAAAACCTTTTTTCGGTCAAATGAGCAAAGAATTTTTCTTTTATTTTTTTTATTGTTCAATTGATTGAAAAAATGTTGTTCAATCGACTGCACAACCCTTGTTTGGTCAAATGAACAATGAATTCTTCTTTTTTTGTCTTTTTGTTGTTTAATCGACTGAACAACTGATGTTCGATCAACTGCATAGTCATTTTTCAGTCAAATGAACAACTAATTCTTAATTTTTTTTGTTTTTGTTGTTCAATCGAATGAGCAGTTGTTGTTCAATCTATTGAAAAACTACTGTTCTATCAAAGAAACAACCACCCTTTTGTAATAAATATATTTCTAAATGGAATTTTTCCAATTTTATTTCCATATAGCCATACATTTTGTCATGGAAATTTTCATGTTGAATGGGGAATTTGTATCTAAGAAAGAGAAAAACAACGATACTATTAACAATTATGATTTTTTTACCTTTGATGGGTATTATTATTTTCAGACATTGATATGGTTTAACTATGAAATGGCTTATTGGATATCTTTTCTTCAGACATATTATAAAGGATTGATTATCTTGAAACCATGTTGTTCTATCTTTTTACACTATCAATGGCTGATCTTCTAGGGAAACATGACTTAGGAATGAGGGTATATATCTTATTGGAATTTCTTTTCACTCCTTACACCATCCCTGACTCTTAAGTAGTTAATGAGTCTCCCTCTATTTATGATTGAAAAGATAGAAATATGAAAATAATATGCAAATATTTTAAAGAGGATAAGGGGGTCTCATCATGAGCCATCCTACCATGACCATAAGGATATAATAAGTAAAATTCACATAATAGCCACCACACCAAGGCAATGACCTTCTAGCCAAGAAAAAATGCTCGAAGGACAGGATGCCTCATCATAAGCCATCCTGATTACTTTGTTAAAACCTAGTGAATGCCACTATGGTTATATGGTTACCATGACAGCACAATGGCCTCTCCATAAGAACAACTAAACTATCTAATTACTAAATAGAGGATTCTGGCACATTTTTGGCTAAAAAGTAAACCCTGTCAAGGCTATGGGTGCCTACTGGCAGTAGTGGTTCTGCTTGTGGCATTGGAGTTTCATGATAACATCCAATCGTTTTATATTCACTTATTTTTGCGAGCCCATTCCTAAAGGAGAAGTTATCATTTCAATAGTGTTATCTTTATAATAACCAGTATGCATGATAAAACTACATTTTCATATGAATTAATTTAATTATGTCTGATCACTTAATTCAAGGAGTTGTTACCACTCTTTACATCTCATGTTTTTGTCACAACTTTCCATAAAAGAAAAAAAAAATTTTCTCATAATAATTATTTCTCCATTTTTTCCATTTTAATCATTTTCCCACCTTCCTTATGATTTGAACTGATTTGATTGATTTCTTCCATGATGTACTTCGCTCTGGTTATTATTCTGTTGTATTAATGATCCTCAATGTCTTTCCTCTTTTTCTACATTGTAAGGGCGTGGACGCCCTTCTATCATTAGAGGGGGAAAAGGTGTACATTATGAGCAAGCATGTGAACTAATAATCAAAATCTGTTGAAACCTGCTGATATGGAAGAAAAATATAATTACATTTATACTCTTTTTAACAGTTTCAAAGTATTTACATGCAGTATTTTTGTTGTTCAAAATTTACGCAGTCATGAGTAGTGCATACAGAAGTGTGAATTCAGTCTCTAAGACACAACATTCATGGGTGGGAGATCTGTCCACAACGATCCCATAGTACTCAATATTACAGAGCAATATCGTGCTATCCTTTAGAGCGTTGGCTGGCTCCCATATTAGGAAAAATTACAGGGATTCCACACTGAGATAACACTAGAATTCATGCAAAACCTATAGGATGGACACACAATTGTGAAGGGAAGAGATATAAAAATATTAGAAACTATAATAGTTGAGGTTTCTGAACTTTCTCCAATAGGAATAAAGTGGACTGCTAAGAATTTTCTCTTACATTTAGCAGTTGTAGTATTCCAGGACCCAAGCAAGAATTTGGTACACAAAGGAAAATCGATTCAACCTACCACTTTGAAGGAACCATGGCAATAACTAGCAATCATAGTTCAGAAGTATATTACATGCGATAGATGTAAAGAAGTGGTAAAACCGAAGGAACTAAAAATTATATCCATACTCAAATAGAAAATTTCAGTTAATTTTCCATTTTTCTTGAATCCTTTGTTGCATGACATATCTAGTCGGGTTAGGAGGGCTAAGAATCCAAATACAGTTTTCAACCATCATGCTCTGATAAATCTAAATGTCACTCATGAATTTAATAAGCATCAGTTAACATGGGACAACTTTGTAAGCCTTGTCGTAACCCCACCAGAAGAAAATCTTGATAACAGAGAAATTGACAAGCGAAGAAGGGAAATATCAGTTCCAAAGAAAGCCAGAAGAAAAACAAATCATCCCTCAACCTTGGGTCTAGTGAAATGAAGAGTCTCTAAATGGTTAAGTTCAAGACAAGGCACCTCAACCTTCGTCGATGAGTCAGGGCCATATCATACACCTTCTCTAAAAAAGGAAGATGAATTATTAGAAGGATATGAGGAAGAAATGGCCCGAGATCCCTCTAGGAATTTTGAGGGACATAGTTACCCCATAGACAAATCTTCCTCTGCTGGCAGTTTTCACCACACTAAGATTTTACCGTCTGAGGAGGAATTGCGGGATTCAAGGGATTCAACTTGCTGTGGTAATGAATATTTGGAAAAAAGAAAACCTTGTAGAAAGAACTCTTGAGTCTAAAAACTAGTCAGGTGATGTTGTCCCATTGGACCAGAGTATTGATATAGGCACAAAATCTGTGGTGCCTGAAGAAAATACTGTTCCATTGGACCAGAGTACTAATATAGGCACAAATTCTATGGTGCCTGAAGAAAACACCATTCCATTGGACCAGAGTACTAATATAGGAAAAACCTCTATGGTTCCTCAGCAAAACACCATCCCATTAGATGAGAGTATTTATATATGAATAACCCCTTCACTACCTAATGAAAATAATGTCTCGCTAGATTATGTCCTAGAAATTGGCACAAATCCCCTTGTGCTTGAAAAAAAATACTTTTCCCTCTTCTACTAAAAACCCTATAAAGAAGAATAAGACAATTAGGGCTAAGTTGAGTAAATTGTGCAAGAAATAAAAGAAATTTAAGAAAACAATCAAGAAATTAAGGGAATGGTTAAAAGAGGAAGATAAGGCCTGGAAGCCTAAAAAATAAACAGACACTACTGAAACCCAAGTAGAATTAGAGACACAGGCAGAGGAGATTCAAACAAAAGAAACATTTTCTTATACTCCTCTGATAAAAGAAGTTGTCATTTCAAGGCTTCAAAATGAATTGACACAGACCCAACAGGAATTGGCTAAATATAAGAAGGAAGTGGTACTAGTACAACTGCATTAGGAGCTGCTAGAAAAACTCAACAGGCTTGCTGCATCCGAAGGTGAAACTTTTTCCAACTTTAGAAGCGAACAGGAGAAGGTAAATAAAGCACAAGCTTAGATTGAAGAAGCCACGAAGCAAACGAATACTATTTGCTCACTTTACTCTGATGTCTTGTCTTTTAGATCACCTGTTACTAATTATGATATGTTTTTATTAGAAAGATATATTTTATTAAAACTGAAAGCCATTAGAGCAGGGAAACACATTGAGTTTAATACCACTGCATAATTTGTCCAGTGTTGTGGGGAATGTAATGAGAAGGTTCAATGCCTCTTATGTGAACTATATTTACATAATTTATTTTTGGAAGATGAGTGAGATAGTAACTCTAGCCCCTTCATAGGATACATTCAGTTTCAAGCATTCCTCTCTTTTCCTGATAATCAAATCAAGTGGGCTGAATCGTATAACATTTTTCATAGAAGGAACATGACTTGGATCTATAGGTTAGAGGAGAACCCACTAAATCTCTACATCTCTTCACTCAACATAAGAGATTCAAGAAGGGTTCATAGCTAAATTAGGACCACTCCACAAGGAAATTGTACGAGCATGGAGATAATACTTTCAAGAGATCAGAGAAGATGGTTTGTTAGCAGCCAAGCAAAGATAGCAGGGATCCACCAACAATGTTAAGAATAATTATCCCTTTAACTATAGGAACTTTAAATTAGTTGTTGTTTGTTTTAACACAGACAATAACATAATTTTATGCATGGGTCCTACATTGATAGTGTGTTGCTACAGGTGTACTATCATATGGTACCCTCCTGAGGGTTATCACTATGACTATGATCTTCTAGAGGGCCATGTAAATCAGGCTTTTGCAAAATTAGAACAGAAACATGCTTTTGGATTATATAATGAGGAAGTCTATCCTACCTATTCCTTGACATTGTTACACCTTGACCATCTCATTGCATGAGGACATGAAATAAGGTAAGCTGGGGAGTATTTTGGGCCATGAAGAAGGTATGTTTTATTCTCATAATTAGTTTGATTTATTACTAACTTCCATGTGTTTACCTTCACATTGGAAATAAATATGGAATAATTAATTGTAAAAAAATGGTAAAACTAATTATCAACAACTTATGCGATTATGGAACATTGTTACCGATGAAATAGGTAACTGCACTGGTACCTACTTTTTGACGTAGCATGAAAAACACCTTATTTTGAAAAGTGGTGATGCAAAATCATTTTTTTTATAGCATGTTTTTGGCACTTCAATTTTTATTTATTTTTCTTTTTCTGTGATGCTTTTTATGTCAATTTTGAATAGTGGTGGTGTATCATCACCAATGTTTTTTTAGAGGATTGATTTTCACACTATACATTTTCTAATGTCTTCTTATTCCATGAGATGTTTATTTTTTAGTGCATTTATATACTTGTGTTTTAAAAATTAAAAAATATATATATTTTTTAAAACTAAAAAATTGTAATCATATCTTCGCTTTTTCACATAGATAAAAAAATGAAAAAGGGTCAATATTATAAAGTATATATTTTCTACAAGTTTATGTATTGCTAATTAATTTTTCAATGCACATCAAATAATTGTCACTAAAAAACCAATATTTTGAACGATATGACAAAAAAATACAAATTTTCAATACAAATAGACTGCAAAAAATACACTTTTGGAGACTTTTTGTTAAAAAAAACATGTTAAATAAACTAATTTTTGGGAAAATCTTAACAAAAAAAAATTAAGGAAATAGCATTTTTATTGAATTTTATGTCAAAAAATAATAGTAATCATATGTTTTTTGCAAAAAATAAGGATTCTTCTCATAAAATATCAAAGTCTAAACATTACAAGTAAAAATGATTAATAGATCTCAAAAATGAGCTTTGTTTGCAAGCATAACTTAAAGATCTTCAACAAGATCAACTAATACATGTTCACTATCATCTAGAAAATCATTGATGGCTTCTTTTGCAACATTTTCTACTTCATTTTGGTCATTGTCATCTTCGAATGGATCTTTCATGTCTCAAAATCTTCCAAAGTGTCCCTTTCCAACCATTCCATATAATGGTGGTTGAGGTTCCTTTGCTTATTTTGCCACACATGATTCATTAAAATCCCATTTCCTCAAACCAACTTCTTTCTTCACATTTGGAAGGAATTCAATAGCATTAATTCTTTGTTGAATAAATTTGCATTACACTCGGTCTCTCTCAAGGGCAATGCAATTTCTTCCTTTTGGTAGGAAGCATGCTAATGTTGTACCTAATCATCAAGTAGAAAAAGAAACAAATAAGAAAATTAGTAGTAGAAAATAAAATATTTCAATTTAAATTTGTATAATAAAATTTACTTGAACCTGAAAATAGATCCAAAACCCAAACTCCTTCATTTGACGGGGTCGCCCGGCCTGCCTCTGGCCCCCGGCTGGGTGGAGGGAAATTTCGAGAATCACCCTCTGCCCAGCCGGGGGTCGAAGGCAGGCTAGGAATCTCTAGAGGATGCCACTCGGTCGGCCTCCTCCCAGCCGGGGGTGATTCTAAGAATTTCCCTCCGCCTAGCCAGGGGTGATTCTCGGAATCACCCTCCGCCCAGCCGAGAGCAATTCTTGGAATCTCCCTTTACCCAGCCGGGGGTGATTCTTGCAATCATCCTCTGCACAACCGGAGGCTAGAGGCAGGTTGGGCGGCGCTGTCAAGGGCTACCCAGCCTACCTCTAGCCCCTGGCAAGGTGGAGACAGGCTGGGTAGCCCTTTATGGTGCCACTAGGCTGACCTCCGGTCCTTGGCTAGAAGTAGGGAGATTCTCATAATCACCCTCCACTTAGCTGGGGGCCGAAGGCCGACTGAGCAGCACCATCGAGGGCTACCCAGCCTGCCTCGGGCCCCCGAGCCCAGTGAAGGGAGGCTGGGCATCCCTCAATGGAGCCGCTTGGCCTGCCTCCGTCCCCCGGCTGGGCAGAGGGAAATTCTGAGAATCACCCCCAGCTGGGCAGAGGGCGATTCCAAAAATCACCTCCAACTGGGTAGAGGATGATCCTGAGAATTGCCCTCTACCTAGTCAGGGGTGATTTGGAATCATCCTCCACCCAGTTGCAGGCCAGGGGCACACCAGCAATGTCGTCGAGCGTTGCCCAGCCTACCTCCGGCCCCCGGCTGGGCATAGGGCGATTTTGAGAATCACCTCTAGCTCGGTTGAGGGTGATTCTCAGAATCGCCCTTCACCTAGCTGGGGGTGATTCTCAGAACCGCTCTCCGCCCAGTCGAGGGTGATTCTTGGGATTGCCCTCTGGCAACTGGGGATGATTCTCGGAATTGCCCTCCCCCTAGCTGGGTGTGATTCTCAGAATCACCCTCCACCTAGCCAGGGATGATTCTTGGAATCACCCTCCGCCTAGCCAGGGGTCTAAGGCTTTCTGGGTGACACCGTTGAGGGCTTCCTAGCCTACCTCTAACCCACGGATGGGTGGAGGGTGATTCCAAGAATCATCCCCGGTTGGGCGGAGGGTGATTCCGAGAATCACCCGCGGCTGGGCAGAGGGCGATTATGAGAATCACCCCTGGTTGGGCATAGGGAAATTTCAAGAATCACATCACCCCCGACTGGGCGAAGGGCGATTTCGAGAATCACCCTTGGCTAGGCGAAGGGTGATTCCGAGAATCACCCCTGGCTGGGTGGAGGGCGATTCGGCGATTCCAAGACTCACCCTCTGCCCAACCCGGGTTGATTCTCGGAATAGCCCTCTGCCTAGCCGGGGGTCAGAGGCCAGCTGGGCGGCATCGTCGAGGGCTGCCCAACCTACCTCTAGCTCCTCGCGGGCAGCAAAATAATTTTATTTTTATTTTATTTTTTTCAAACACAAGCTATTTAAAAAATTTAATTTTTTTTAAGCAAAAACTATTATAATAAAAAAAATGTATTGTTTAATATAAAAAAAAAATCTACAATTAAAATTTTAAAATATAAAAAAACAATAAAAACAAATTAAAAAACATGTTTTAAAAAGTAAACAAACAAATATAAAAGAAATTTATTTTTTAATTTTATTTATTTTTTAAATTAAAAGAATTATTATTTAATATATAAAAAAACAATTGTTTTTTTTAAATATGTTTTGAAATATAAACAAACATATTAAGAAGATTTTATTTTTTATTTTTTATTTTCTTAAAACTAAAACAATTATAATTTAAAATATAGGAAAAAAATTAAAAAAAATTAAAAAATATGTTTTTATATATAAGCAAACAAATATATGAATAATAATTTTTTCATTTACTTGTTCATTTTAAAAATTGTTTAAGTCATATAATTTCTCCATAATTTCATTGTTCAAGTATCTTGAAAACTTAATATTTAAAAACTTGAGATTTACAACTTGTCACTAAGGTTTTTATGTCCTGCGAATTTTTATCTTTGATGTTATCGTTGAAAATAAATACAATTTTAGGGTTGTTTAGAGTCAAGATATTTTATGTTTAACAACATGGATAAAAATTGTTCGGAATGATAAGCCCTTCAGACATGATTTTGTTTATATTTAACATCATCTATCAAAAAATATATAATTTTATGATTTTTCAATGTCCTAATATGTTGTCTTTAATTCCATTGTTACAATGTGTCAAAAGTGAGACAGAATGGTTTTTTTTGTTACTCCAACATGAACTCGTTTTGTTTTGAGGGTGTTTTTTCAATCATTTTTTCAAGAAACAATTTTGTTTTTAGCATTATTTTATAAAAAGGTGATTTTTGACCATGAGAAAAAAAAAATGCATTCTGGAATACACACATTTTGTTTTTGGGGTGTTTTTTCATGTTTTTTGAGTCTTTTTGGGCTAGAGTTCCCGTTTTGAGGTAATAGTTCCCGTTTCATCAGTAACATTGTTATCGGCATAAAGGCTAACTTTTGATGTTTTTATGTGCAAGAAATGTAAATCAATTAACCAATGTTCAAATGACTAAACAACAAAAACCAATAAAAGGAAAATATCATGTTCTGTTCATACAAACAAGGTAAGAATGAGGAAGATCTTGCCTATTCTATAATGCAAAATGTAAGAAAGTTGTGAAAATTTTTCTGGATCTCCTGATATTGAGGATTCATTATTTTACGTTTTGTTTCTCTATAGGATATAAAAGACTAGTAGGTGGAATAGAATGGGAGTTATTTACCCATATGTTGTAATTCTATTTTATTTACATTTCTTTAGAACTGAAGCTTTCGCACTCAGCAATGTTGAATCTCGGTTGTTGAATTGAATGAACGAGATAGTTTTTTTTCCATAATCATGTTTTGAAGATCTTCTAGCACAGACTTCTGGAGGCTTCGGGCCCAGTCATTAGGAGCTCTAATTCCATCTTGTGTTATATTCTTATTTTCTACTTTAGTAACTAATCATTCTTGTGTTTCGTAGAATTATAGTTGATTTGAATCTCATCAACATTGAATGGTTTGCCTTTATATTGATTTAAAGTCTTTATCACTTTCATTTTCTACATGAATTTTATCTCTTTCATTTACTAGAGTTATTTGAATATTTCAATTGATGTTCATTATGAGAGATATTGTTTGGTTGATCAGTCATTAAGAATTTTAATTGCAGAGCATGACTGCGTTACTCATCGTTTAGTTACTGCAGTGTTCCCTATCTGGTTAAATAGATTGTTATATATGTTGATTCATAATTTTGGTTAATTGTGAATTCCTTTAATATTTTCATTTCAGTTTTCTACTTCCATAAGAAAAAATTAGAATTAAATTAAGTTGATCAATTAAGTTATTTAATGATTTATTTTAGAATTTCTTTGATTGAACTTTGAGAATTAGACTTTACTTCTTGTAACAATTTCAATTTATTAACCTCTAATTTCACTTGCATAAACTGTGTTGAACACTCTTGAAATAAATAGACTTAACTTGGTTTGATGATTAATGTAGGCATTAGGATTACTTTTAAATAGTCATCTTAATGCACAAACATCAGGTACTCTGACCATTGATCTCAAAACATGGTATCAGAGAATGAAACAAATGGTCAAAACATGTAAAAAAATATAAATATCAAAGTTAGAAAAATAAACTAACGAAAACGAAAAGGAAAAATATAGAAATTGCACAGGTAATAATAATACATGTGAAATTAGCTTCAGGCTGGAAGATTTTCCTGTACATTCAATAAATAGAACGATAAGTACAAGAGGATAAAAAGAACATAATTAACTATGTCATTATAAATAAATGTGATACTAACCTAAGGGAAGAAGTGTGCAAAAATAGATAACAATTATACATATTTGAGGAAGACTATGAAAATCTGGAAAAGAAGATTCCAAATTATTTCCAAAAAAGATAATTATTATGAGATAATTTTATAATTAACTTCTGGAAAAATTAGTATCAATTTGTATTACTCTAAAATCATAGAGTAATACAATACTAAACTAGAAATTTGAAATGTAAATAGACATAAATTAATTTCAGAATTAATACTATATTAAATATAGCTATAATTACAAAATACATAGTATTATAATATAAATGAACTTTTGAATTGAAAATGGAGATAAATTATCTGAGAAGTGGAACTGTATACACATATAATCACGATGATTTTAATTAAAGAAAATTTAAATATCAGAGAATCCTTTCAAATTCTATATATATATATATATATATATATATATATATATATATATAGGCAATGGCATATAAAATAAAATAAATGCTATGTTGTACAGAGGAAATAAATGAATGCAATAAACTAAAATAATGTTAAATATAACATTTAAAATTAAATGGGAGAGTATATACACAATGAACTTTTACAACACTTATACAGATAAGTTCACTTAATAAGAACCCAAGTAATAATGATATTGGGAAAAATAGCCCAATACCTAATGTAGTTACAAAAAATTCAAATAAGAGAAATGAAATTTCATTGTAATTATACTACTTAAGTCTTGGATACTTGAAAATTGAATATCTCTATACAAATTTACAGAACCCAGAACCAGCATAAGAAATAAATTAAATTATAGAATTCGGAAATTGAAAGTTAATAAAATGAAAAAGTAGAATACATCTTCTACAAAACAATTGTGAAGAAAAACTAGGTCGAGTGCAATTGTATGAAAATAATCACTTACTAGTGCTAAAAGCATAAGAATATGGTACACGATGGTGGAGAAATCCTGAGGGTGTCCTCTGGAAGGCTAAACGTAACATAAGTTTTATAGAAAACCAAAATAAAAATAAACATAAATGATATGGTTCGATAACCAAAATTTATAAAATAGAGGAATAAATATCAAGTACAGTGAAGGAAATTTTTTCACAGTAGTTCTGTTATCACCAAAATCATACTTGATTGGTTGCTGATCAGACAACTTCATTGTAACTGTTTCAAACTACTTCTAAATAAAGCTTAGCCTCTTCAATCTGAGAGGGCTCTCTCATATTTAATTTATGATATCAGTTAATGATAAAGATATATGGCTAAATCTATGAATTATGTATTGGTTTTGTATGTTTGTAGGTTGAAAAGATGAAGGCTTGCTAGCATTGGGCTTATGGAGTCAACAAATCATTAGGTTCAGTGGAAATGTTTCTTGAGATGGAAACTAAGGCAGATAGGGGTCTTTAAAAAAGGAAATTCACTCATAAAACATAGGTCAACACAGTCATTTCATTACTAAAGGAAGTCACAGAATAGAGTTATGAATTCTGAGTAATAACAATGAAATCTACTGCTAGTGGTTCAAAGGAAATTCACTCATAAAATATAGAAAAACAATGTCATCCCATTACTAAAGGAAGTCATAGGATAGAGTTATGAATTATGAGTAATAGCAATGAAATCTACTACAAGTAGTAAAGCATAAGATGTAGATAAATGAAACATTAAAAACCACATGAGAATCCGAGGTTGGTCAAGAAAAAAGTCTTTGTATTACTGAAAACAGTCAATTACATAAAGCTGCAGTTTTTCCAAAAAGTCTCCAACCCGTGACGAATTCAACTCTCTACCCTTTAATAGACTTGTTACCTCATGATATTATCCAACTCTTGGCTAGATTCATCGAATTTTTTCCTAATGACACCTTGCATAACCATAAAAATTTATTTAACGAGAAAATGACAACTATCCTACTTGACAGTCCTTTTCCTAATAGGACTCAAATTGTTCATTATTACAATAAAAAAATTATATCCAAAAGAAAATTAAATCTTGACAACTATGCTTTCACATATTCGAATAGGGTGTGATGGGACTCATCACTACATGACATTTTAATTGACCTCCTCTAAAACTGGAAATAAACCCAGTTTTTTAAGAAAACTGGTCTTCATCTTCAACGAATGGTTTGGTTGGTAGTTTGTCTTCATTTTGTGGTATTTAAGTGTTGGATAAATGCTGTCATGGTATTTTAACACTTTGAAATTATCAAGCTATCCAAAAATGCTAATAACCCTGCTTAAAAAACCCCAACACTGTACACTACGAAATTAAGATAGTTTCGTAGCGTACTTTCGTAGCATTGCAAAAATGCCTTTTTCTGTCATCCTTTTTGGTTCTTTCTGTCCTAATTGTGTTAATTATACCTTGATTCATGTCCCATAAAAATTTAACCTCTTGAAAGCTCCAAAAACTAGTTTAGAAAGCAAAAATAATGCTAGAATAGTTTCATAGCATTTTGTTTTTCTTCAAGCCCACGCATACTACGAAACTTCTGAAAATTCTGGTTTTTCCAGATTTTTTTCCTTCCTTCAAAAACAAACCTTCCAGCTGTACAAATTTAATTTTCAACATTCCATTGACCTTCCAAAACATAAACTAACTTAGCCTAAGGGTCTTGAGGTGTTTCTTCTTTAAAAAGCATTATTTTCAACTTTAGCAAGTCTTTTCATCACTAAAATGACTCTGTTTTTTCTAAAACATAGGCTTCAGAGATAAGATCTTTTCTCCCTATCGTTGATAGATATTGATTAAATTAAGGAAACTTTTGTAGCTCAATATCCCTTGAAAAAAAAAAATTCCTGGGTTTTTGAAGCACATCTTCATCTTTCCAGAATCTGCATTCTAAAAACATGTATAAAACAGGAAAATTCTGCATTCTCAAAATAGGGCTGAAAGACATCCATGTATCTCCTAATTTGTAGCACCTTTGAAAAAAGTGAAAGAGGTTATTGTTATTTTCTATGTTCTTAAAAATAACCTCTCTCATTGTGTTAAAATAATTTTCTGTTTTCTCAAAAACCATACTTGAAGTTGACTTCTCAAAGTAAAAAAATAGCGAAATGCTTCATATTTGCTACGAAAGTGTCAACAATTTCATTGCGTTTTCTTCCTTTTTTACACTGAATTCACTACAAAAGTAGGGATTCTTGGATAAAATGAAATTTTCAAATTTAAATACTTCGGAAATGAAAACTAACAGAAAATTATGGTTGATGAGACATGATATGACCTATAAGGAGGTGATTTTCAGATGAAATGAGGGTGGTCTTGAAACTTAGGATAGGTTAAATATGAAAAAATGAGATTTCCTATGCCAATTTCATAAAAGGTTTAAGGATTCCTTACCCTTTTGAGGAGTGAACCATATGACCATGTCAAGTAATTAATGACAAAATTATGATTGATAACAATGGCTGCACTTGGGATGGTGTGCCCCTGTGGTACACCAAAGAACCTGTAGTTCCAGTGCCATCCATCTTCTTGAAAATAAAAAATCTGAGATTTATGAAAACTTATCCAAGCTCTTATGGACTTCTCCTCGGGATCAAGATTGATGATTACTGCTGAAAAACCAACTTTGTACCTATTGAAAAGATTCTCAATCAACTTTGAGCTTATTCAAAAAATCCTACCTACCCTATCAGCTCCAATCTCCATTTCTAATTCAAGCAACATGAAACTTCCAATGGAGCAAATTAATGATCTAATATAACATTTGAAACTCTTGATTTCACTTGAACCAAAAGTAAGAATGATATTGAAATGACCAAAGCAACATCAAATGTATCTGACCCTCATAATAAAAATATAACTGTAAATCTGGACTGTAGAACTCTTCCATGTATTAAGCTATATGATCAAAGAAGACATAATTTGTTTGATGATTCTCATGACATTTTTGAGCTTTGGAAAAATCATATATGCTTTGCTCATCCACACAAGATTTCAGTTGTGTGCTATCAAACTGATTTTCAAAAACAAGGTATTCTTCCTCAATCTCAAAGGAGAAAAGTAGAAACACCCTCTCTTTGTTTTCTGTCACTAAATTTTTTTGAAAAAACAGATCTTGATCATGAAGCGTACAAGATTCAATTTGATCTTCTAAAATTTCAATGTCTTTTTCACTGTTCTTAGCAACTTCATCCACAAATTGAATCTTATCTTCTGACTTGCACTCAAATCATTTCAGATTAGAAGACAAGAAGAAAGAAAAATTTTCATCCACTTCCTCATTAGTATGATCATTATTTGATGTAGGATGATGCAAGGAATGACATGAAAAATAAATTTCTTCCTTTTTCTGAGGATTGTAGAAATTATCTTCCAATATTTCTTCTTGTTGTTTGAAATGATTCTCATACTCTCGATTGTCAAAAGGATGACAATTCTACTGCAATTTTTCATCAAACTTAGAGGATGTAACATGATTTTCATAAATAAACTCATGTTGGGTTTCATTTTCCTCCAAGAGAGAGGCTATCATTTCTTCTTGGTGATGAAATGGGTTTTCATGAAGGGCCTCTAAAATTTCATCATCCATAAACTCATCATGTTCATAAAAATTCTCCAAATATTCAATAAAACTCACACAATGTTTACAAAAGTCTTTGACCAGCAATAAGGAGGGATGAAACTCTTTGTAATATTCCTAATTAGCGACAGATAATTGGAATATTCGATTTTGTATAGTTTTTCCATCTATGGTTTGTAAATAAATAAAAAGTGAGTAAAGAGAGTCTAACTCACTTAAGTAGAATAAAACATCCACCAAGTAGCACAATGTTGTGACTCAAGGGGGAGCCAAGGGGGCCAAACACCACATAGAGGAGGGGGCCCTACGTACACTCTAGAAGCTTATACATAGATAAGGATGAGTATGTGGAGGAGAGAGAGGCTACATTAGGTTTTGGAGGGAAACCAATGCTATAAAATATCAAGGAGCCTCCTCATTTGGATCATTCTTGATTTGATGATTTTTGAGTGAGACGTTTGTCTTCTTGAGCACGTTGGTTGTTTAGCCTGTATGCAGCACTGTTTAGTGCATTGAGTGTCTCTGGTTGGAGATCTCACCCTTAGCCCCGAGGGACTTCGAGTGCCTGCTTGGGAAAGGTTTGTTTTACAGTATTTTGTGAGTCGTTCCATTGTTTGGGCTTGTTGCAGAGCCGACGCTTATAGAGATTGCGCAGTCACTGGGAGAGAGGACGTAGTCCATTGTGGAGGAACTTCAGATTGTGGTTTCTACAGGTGATCTTGCCGGTATTTCAAGAAGAGGGTTAGTGTTTTCCCGTCGGAGGTTTTTGGCAGAGTTTCTGGCAGTATTTCGGTTGTTTCTATCCAGCCATTGTGTTTTACCTTGGAGGCCAGTGTAATTCACTGGGGAGGCAATTTCTGGTGATTTTTGGGGTTGGCCATTCTTGGAATGGTTTTTGGATCTTGTCTAGGTTGTTGAGGAGAGGATATTTTCCGATTTTCAGCTCATTCCGACAAGGGGATCAGCCCCTAATCTTCAGTCCATTCCAGTAGTAGCAGAAACATGGCATTTTTCCAGCAGCTGGAACGCAGTTCATAGAGCAGCCATTTCTTCTCTTTTATGAGAGTGTTTTCTTACTTGATTTGGGAAATATTGCCTCTTGTACTTCATTACATTTCTCAGATTAATAAAATGTCTCAACATTTTCGCTCTATGATTTCTACTTGAGTTGTCGTTGTTGCCGTAGTTGTAGTATTCTCTTTCTATTTCTATTTTTGAGCACTCTAGTTCTATACCACTTGGTGTGTTTATCTTTCGCTCGTAGACAGAGTCTAGAAAGGGCCAGGAAGCCTCTGGATCTCACCCTCTTTTAGAGGTGACATATCCGGTAAATGCCCTCCCAGTCTATTGCTGGATGGAGTTTGTCGTGTTTTAGAGATATCCCCGAAATGGGATATTACAGTGGTATTAGAGCATAGTTCTGGCTCAACCTATGGTCTATAACATCGGGAAAGATACCATACAGAGGTTTTCTGGGATTTCGGAGAGAAATGATTAACAGTAGGAGTTGCAGTGACAGAAAACGAAATTTGAAGAGGGCCAAACTACAAAGGGTTAAATTTTGAAGGTTGGAATTAGAAGAAACAATTTATGGGTTTTTCTGGGTTTTGGGCAAGGATCACCTTCCCAAATTCCTATAATTTTTTGAGTAGTTTTCAGTGGATAAATCGGAGGCCAAAATCAACCAGCAATGTAGTCTTGGAATAACACTGCATTTTCTGGACGAGCCTGTTGTAGACACAAAACATGAGGAGATGGTGATAGATGTAGAATAGGAGGAGCCTGTAGACACAGAGCAGGAGGAACCGATGGCAGGTAATCATGATGCAAAGAGATTTGGGGAGATGCTCCTCAAATCACTACAGGATTTGTCGAGGCAGATTGAGGTAATGGGGCAGAGATTCATCATTGTGGAGGCTAGAGAGAATGAAACCCCAAGGGGATTCTAGATTGGTGAGGGATCAGGCACATCCCACAATTTTCCAGAGCATGATTCCACTCAGCATATGGCATCACATACATCCACACGTTCTACTCCGCCCACTTTTTTGGCTGCAGACACAGGGGCAGGAGCATAGCAGGAGCTAAATCCTGGCCACATGGGTGATTATTTCGCCGAGTATTAGGCATATGGGCAAGATTTCAAGGATGCCCTTCCATTTAGAGATTTTGTTCAGCTCCAGTGGGATAGCAGACCCCACAACTTTCACAGCGGGAACATGCACTCAAATGATGGGGGCTTACAGTGCACAGTGGGTAGACTCCATTTACCGACATTTGACGGGTCATGCCAGCATTCGAAAAAAGCTTGGGTGGAGAGGTTGGATACCTCTTTCCAGCTTGACCGAGTATCAGAGGGGTAAACCATCAAAATGGTTACCTTGCACTTGGAGGATGAGGACAGACAGGATTGTAGGGAGTTCGAGGATACACCTAGTGTGACACAGGACTCACCCTCATTGGAGACCTCCTTGGCCATGTCGGTTGATATCGTAGAGCCTACTCTAGTAGAGCCATCCACTGAGGTGATGACCAGAGTCATGTCTGAGTCTTCGGGTGGTAGTAGCACACGACAGATGGGTGAGGTGTCAAGAGATGTATCCACCTTCGATGAGGCACTAGGAGATACAAAGGTATTGGATGATCGTCGCAGACAACATTATCATCAGCTATGGGAAGACCTTCTAGTTTTGAAAGGGAAGGCGATGTTAGTACGGGAGGCCATTTTTTTGCAGGACAAGGAGCTGGAGGGCATGAGAGTGGCTTGTGCCAAGTTAGCTGCCAAGTTGGCCCACATTGGGGAACGACTGGATTCCCTGATGGTACAACTAGAGGGCATGTTGGAGCGTCAGATAATTCCCCTTCAGGCATGCATGGATGGGACTATCAGCATTGTTGGGTCACCCCTTCCCATTGGAGTGAGAGAGGCAGAGCCACCTAGTCAAATCTCATACATTGACTTGGATAATGGTATGAGACAATAAGAGTTGCACAGGGTACCGCATCCACATGTTGAGGTTGGATGGCGAGAGATTTTGAGTTGGTACCTGGTGGAGTGGGTTATGGAGATAGTGGTGGATCTGAGTGTAGTTCAACAGGAGTTTCCAGGTATGGGGAATACAGGAACCCCATATTGGCATTGGGATCTAGGCGGGATCACCTATCATTTCCCAGGAAGGTCGGTTGACTATGTCTTGGAGGGTATAGTTGGCCTAGCAGTAGAGCATGTGCATATGCTAGGGGAGTTTCGGTCAGTTATAGTGGCCAACCAATTTATGGCTAGACTCCCCATGTTGCCTTGGTATGACACTCATACATGGGATCACGGGGTGGTCAACATACCTTGGCAGGAGCTTGTCGGAGGAGGTGGCATTGGCAGGCCAGCAGATGGCGCCCTGTATGGGGCTAAGTATTCTTCACCTTTGTGTGGGGCACATAGGACGTAGTGGAGCCGAGCAGTGGTGGTAACACCACTGACACATAGGGAGATTCACTTCTCGGACCCCTCGAGGAGGATTTGGAGTGATGATCCATTCGTCGGCGGGTATAATGATGCAACGGTGGAGATGATGATACCGATTGGGGGTAGTCCGACATGTAGAGGCACAACTCTAGGTCATCACATCCAGGGATGTGTGGGAGACTCTAGCATTGAGTAGTAGACTACCGGTGGACATGGAGTTGCATGGTGGTGTACCGTAGTGTGTAGGACTGCATTGTGGAGTAGGAGTGTCCTACATCACATTCAAAGCATGCGCGGAGTGACTAATGCCTAGACAAAGTCAGGGAACGAGACGGTATAGGGTGGTACAACAATAGCATGGGGTATCCAGCAGTATATAGGGGTATGCCTCAGTATGCAGTGGCATGTCAAGGATTACATGGATGATTGGTGGTATACGAAGGTGTATGGTGCTGCACGGCAGGGTCTTAGAGTATTGCATCCAGGGAGACTCACAGATAGGGAAACGAGGCTTACCTTTGGGGTTAGTTCACCGAGGATCGATGGGGAGACATATGAGCGATACTTGATGGTATCAGTGGGGACTCACACACCCGACCCTCTTCTACATCACTCACGGGCATAGTCGATTTTGATGTTGTCCTTGGGCACTATGGGCATGAGCAGCGAGGTATGCGAGGCTCACCCAAGATATTTGGATGACACTCAGCACACTAGGGGAGATACTTATTAGCAGTGGCACTAGGTTGGTGTGCTATTTGATAGCCACAGGTCATGGGATGAGATTATCCTCTGCAGGGGTGGCACATCAGTCATCGCTGAGCCTACGATTTGGGAGCAAGTCATGAGGGAGACATGTGTCACTCTTTTCTCAGAGCATGCCAAGACCATGCATGAGCAGAGGATACTAGGTTCAGCAGAGGTATCATCCCAGCATGCGTTTGGATGCTAGACAATGTATCGACACATTATCGAGAGGGTGGATGGTAGACACAGTGGAGATGTGGTGGAGGTAGAACAGGAGGGAATTCCTTCTATATGCCAGGGTGAGGACTCTTTTTCATATGAGTCCATAGGATCAGTTGAGGATTCTTCTGAGGAGCGAGAGCAGTAATGCAGAGATGGTGATAGTAGACCTAAGCTGCATTCCAGTGTCTAGCGTGAGCAGTCACGGGACTCTACGAGAGATACTCTGGGTGAAGAGTTACTTGTGATGATTCAGCTAGAGCAGCAGGTGATGAAGCCTAAGTCGACAGAGGAGGACACTATTCACATCAGGCATGATATTCCTTTTTGGGAGAGCCAGATGGGCGCCCACATTGAGTCGATGAGGGATATGCGGCTAACATTGGGGTCAGCCATTGATGTGGGGCAGTCAAATGCACCGACATCGAGTACGGTGACAGTAGTGGTAGATCCATATCCTCTAGAGGTATTGGAGGTTGATAGGATTGTTCTGTAGGGGGCAGTATACAACAGGAGCATGACATTCCTGATCAGGAGTGGGAGGAGCTATTGGATATGGTGGAGCATCCATCTGTGGGTCGACACATGGATGAGGTGCAGATAGATGTACACGCAGTTAGCACAGCGATAGTATTTTTAGTGGGTAGCACTCTCCAAGATTACATCGATGGAGCTTGCAGCATAAATTGCCCACTTTGGCCCATTATAGAGAGAGGGGCTTCCTTCTATAGGAAGCTTCCATTGGCAGACAGGACGGAGCAATGGGAGTTGATTACAGGCCGGTGGAAACACTTCATGCATGTTTCATATGCAGTTGTTGTTGCTACATCAGATTCTTCTTCCAGAACAGAATAGTGAGAGATCATGAGTTGGTACCCTCTTTATGGTATGGTATTCTTCATAGGGAGCATAGTGGAGCAGGAGCCCTTGGAAATAACAGATGTTACAGATTACAGCTAGCATGGGGGTATAGGTCGGCGTTTATTCAGCACTCCATCCCGATTTCAGCAGAGCGGGATTAGCGTGGGATTGATTCAAGACTGGGATTGGAGAGAGGTGATGAGTTGGTACACAGTTGATGGGACCGCTTACATAGTCACAAATATAGCGCAACAGGGGTCATGGTCTTCACCTCTTAGAGCATTAGTCCTAGTCAGGGGCAGTGCGCAGTCCGAGCTGTGGGACTTGGGTGATTGTTGGCCATGGTGGTGATGGGATCTGAGAGGATTGTTGGTTGGTTGGTACTGTGAGAGATCAGTTTGGGATCCTAGCATTGAGAGATCACTTTATATCAAGGTGATGCAGAGGATAGGGGAGATTCAATGGCACATCTTGGACCTAGGCACATTTTGCAGTGTTGGTAGGAAGCATCAGCTAGAAAGGAGGCTTGTTCAAGCGTTTCTTGAGGGCAAGCAACATTTTGCTAGGGGGGACTATAATATTCCTAATTAGCGACAACTAATTGGAATATTTTATTTTGTATAGTTTTACCATATATGGTTTGTAAATAAATAAAAATTGAGTAAATAGGGTCTAACTCACTTAAGTAGAATAAAACATCCACCTAGTAGCACAACGTTGTGACTCAAGGGGGAGTCAAGGGGTCCAAACACCACATAGAGGAGGGGGGCCTACGTACACTCTAGAAGCTTTTGCGCAGGTAAGGATGAGTATGTGGAGGAGAGAGAGGCCACATTGGGTTTTGGAGGGAAACCAATGCTATAAAAGATGGAGGAGCCTCCTCATTTGGATCATTCTTGAGTTGATGATTTTTGAGTGATACATTTTTCTTCTTGAGAACGCTGGTTGTTTAACTTGTCTGCAACACTGTTTATTGCATTGAGTGTCTCCGATTGGAGATCTCACCCTTAGCCCCGGGGGACTTCGAGTGCCTGCTTGGGAAAGGTTTGTTTTTCGGTATTTTGTGAGTCGTTCCATTGTTTGGGTTTGTTGCGGAGCGGACACTTATAGAGACTACGCAGTCACTATGAGAGATGATGCAATCCATTGTGGAGGAGCTTTATATTGGGGTTTCTGCAGGTGATCTTGCTGGGATTTCGAGCAGAGGGTCATCCTTTCCCCGTCAGAGGTTTTTGGCAGAGTTTCTGGCAGTATTTCAGTTGTTTCTATCCAGCCACTGTGATGTACCTTGGAGGCCAGTGTAATTCATTGGAGAGGTAGTTTCTGGTGATTTCTGGGGTTGGCCATTCTTGGAATGGTTTTTGGATCCTTTCTGGGTTGTTGACGAGAGGAAATTTTCCAATTTTCGGCTCATTCTGTCAAGGGGATCAACCCCTAATCTTCAGTCCATTCCAGTAGTAGCAGCTACACGGTATTTTTCCAGTAGCTGGGATGAAGTTCATAGAGCAGCCATTTCTTGTCTTTTTTGAGAGTGTTTTCTTACTTGCTTTGTGAAAGATCACCTCTTGTACTTCATTACATTTCTCAGATTAATAAAATGGCTCAACATTTTCGCTCTATGATTTCTACTTGAGTTGTCATAGTTGCAGTATTCTCTTTCTATTTCTATTTTTGAGCACTCTAGTTCTATACCACTTGGTGTGTTTATCTTTCACTCCTAGATAGAGTCTGAAAAGGGCCAGGAAGCCTCTGGATCTCGACCTCTTTTAGAGGCGACATATCTAGTAAATTCCCTCCCAGTCTATCTCTGGTTGGAGTTTGCCGTGTTTTAGAGATATCCCCGAAACATGATATTACACTCTTCATACATCACATAAAATGCAAGACAGAAATCAACAAGAGAATATAATGAACCATTTGGTAGGCTTTCGTATCAAGGCCATGCCTTTCCTTCTAAAGTGGTCATAAACATCTTCATGAGATAATCCTCAGGGATCTAAACTTTAAGTTTGCATACATGCATATGGATTCTAACCAAATAAAGAGAAACATTTTATTTATTTTCATCTTTAAATATGGGAAGATTAGTTAACCATTCGACCTTTGGCATAGGATTTGGAAAAACAGGGAGGTGAGAATGATTCATACGGGTATACCTGGAATTTATTTTTGCAATGGAACTCATCACGAAACTTCATCAAGCTATTGATCTTAAAGAAGTGGAGTCAGATTCCAATTGATTATTTGATGTGTGGAGTCACCAGAGTAGAAATATAACCAATATGTGCCTAAGTGTCTACTACTCTCAGACCTTAAAACTAAAACTTTGTCGTTCTTCCCAGGAAATTTACACCTTCAGTCCTTGGCAACAGTGCCAAAATGTTATCACCAAAATCGTACTTGATTGGTTGCTGATCAAACAACTTGAGTGTAACTGTTTCAAACCATTTATAGCATAAGCTTAGCCCTCTTCCATCTCAGAGGGCTCTCTCACAAGTAATTTATGATATCGGTTAATGATAAAGATAGATGGCTAACTCGATGAATTATGTATTGGTTTTATATGTTTACAAGTTGAAAAGATGAAGGCTTGCTATCATTGGGCTTATGGAGTCAAAAAATCAGTAGGTTCAGTGGCTAGGTTTCTTGACATGGAAGTTGAGGCAGATAAGGGTCTTTAACACAGTCAACTCACTCATAGAACATAGGTCAACACATTCATTTCATTACTAAAGGAATTCATAGCATAGAGTTATGAATTCTAAGTAATAGAAATGAAATCTACTGCTAGTGGTTTAAAAGAAATTCACTCATAAAATATAGAGAAACAAAGTCATCTCATCGCTAAAGGAAGTTAGAGCATAGAGTTATGAATTATGAGTAATGGCAATGAAATCTACTGCAAGTAGTAAAGCATAATATGTAGATCAATGAAACATTAAAAATCCCATGATAATATCAGGTTGGTCAAGAAACAAGTCTCTGTATTACTAAAAATAGTGAATTACATAAAGTTGTAGTTTTACCAAAAAGTCTCCAACCCCTGAAAAATTCGAATATTTTCCCTTTAATACACTTGTTACCTCATGAGATGATCTACCTCATAGATAGATTCATCTAATTTTTGCCTAATGACACCTTTCATAACGATAAAACATTTATTTAATGAGAAAATGAGAGCTATCCTACTTGACAATATGTTTCCTAATAGGACTCAAACTGTTTATTATTACAATAACAACCTTATCTCCTAAAAAAAATTACATATTGAAAACCATGCTTCCACATATTCAAATAGGACATGATGGTACTCATCACTACATGAAATTTTAATTGACCTCCTCTAAAATTGGAAATAAACTCTATTTTTAAAGAAAATTGGTCTTCATATTCAATGAATGGTTTGGCTAGTAGTTTTTCTTCAATTCGTGGTATTTAAGTGTTGGATAGCTACTATCATGGTCCTTTAACACTTAGATAGTATCCAACTATCCAAAAATGTCCGAAAAGATGCTTAAAAAACTCCAACACAATACACTACGAAAGTAAGACAATTTCATACTGTGCATTCGTAGCGCGACAAAAATGCCTTTTTCGATCATCCTTTTTTATTCTTTCATTATTCATGGTGTTCATTCTGTCTTGATACATCTCCCATACAAATTTCACCTCTTGAAAGCTCCCAAAATTGGTTCAAAAAGCAAAAATAAAGCTACAATAGTTTTGTAGCATTTTACTGTTCTTCAAGCCCATGCACGCTACGAAACCACTGAAAACTGTGGTTTTTCTATATTTTTTCCTTGTTTCAAAAAGGTATCTTCCAGCTGTAAAAATTTTATTTTCAACATTCCACTGACCTTTCAAAACATAAACCAACTTAGCTTAAGGATTTTTAGGTGTTTCTTCTTCAAAAAACATCATTTCCACCTTTAGAAAATTTTTTCATCATTAAAATGACTCGGTTTTTTTTTAAAAACATAGGGTTCAGAGATAAGATATTTTCTCCCTATCCTTGATAGATATTGAAAAACGGAAGGAGTATTTTGTAGGTAAATATCTCTTGAAGAAAAACCTCTCCTAGTTGTTTGAAACACATATCCAGCGATCCAAAATATGTATTCTAAAAACATGTATAAAAGAGGAAAATTCTACATTATGAAAATAGAGCTGAAGGACATCCCTGTATCACCCAGTTTGTAGCAGCTTTGAGAAATGTGAAAGAGGTTAATCTTATTGGATAACTTCTTGAAAATAACCTGTATCAGTTTTTTTAAATACTTCTCCTTTTCTTAGAAATTTCCCCTGAAGTTGACTACTAAAAGTCTGAAATTAAAGAGAGAAATTCTTCATATTCGCTGCGAAACTTTTAATAGTTTCGTAGCGTTTTCTGCCTTTTTTACACTAAATTTGCAACGAAAGTAGGGATTCTTGGCTAAAATGACCTTTTCAGATTTAAATTATTGGGAAATGAAAACTAACAACAAATTATGACTAATGAGACATGATATGACCTATATGGAGGTGATTTTGAGATGGTGGTCTTGAAACTTAGGATAGGTTAAATATGAAAAAATGAGATTTCATATGCCAATTTGAATTTTTTAAAGGAGTCCTTACCCTTTTGAGGAGTGAACCATATGACCATGTCAAGTAATGACTCACAAAATTATGAGTGATAACAAGTTCTAAGAAAATTTAATATAGAAATCGAAATGTTGGGACAGACAACATATCTCTTTAAACCATAACTGCAAAGATGTAATCATAATTTGGTGTAAAAGATAGAAGAAAAAATTTGTGGACAAGTGAAAGTTCTGGAAGGAAAGGAATGGATATGAAATTTTCAAAGAGGAATACAATGAATTGATAATCATACGATTTCAATTTCGAGAAACGTAAATGAAAAATGATGAATTGTGTCATTTACATGAAACTAAGGCCGAAATTGTAATGGGTTCAAATAGATAAAACTCGTAAGTGAGAATGCTATGGGAAAAATCAAAAGGTTACCAATAGTTTATATATATTGAAAATTTATGGAAGTAACATTTCTTTGAATTATAAGGAGATTTAGTAGTTAATAAAATGCAGAATTATATGAAATATGAACTTTTATGTAGTGTTGTATAATTAATGATTCATTGAGGTTATATATTGAATATATTTATATAGCATTCATATGGTTCATGTATTAACCTAGGCAAGGTTTATGCTACCACAAAGGAATGGTAAGTTGAACTTCTTGATGCGAATAACATTGATAAATTTGTGTACAAAATGTGAAACTATAAGTCAAAGCTATAGAAATGAAAAAAATATGAATTGGGGGAATTCGTAGAGAGTAAAAACATTCCATAAAATGAACGCACCAAATAAACGATAGGGTTTCAAAAATTATGAAACCACTGGACATTTTGGCCATGAGGAATAGGATGAATACGAAAGGGGGTGAGGGATTCTCCACAAAACGTGAATTTTTCCAAAATAATAGAAGTTAAAACTTAAAAATTGGAATGAAATTGAATTGATACACAAAAGAAAAAGGAATGTGGAAAAAATTAACATAGTGAATTGATACATTGAGGGCTCCCACCTATAATAAAAAATTTCAAACACTAGAGGAAGAGAAGAGTCTTGAAAACAACCATTCAGTGAGGTTACTGTAACAACTCTACTGACCCAAAAAAAAATTATGTTTATATTATGCTACTTGTCATAACTGACTTTATTTGATTTCATCGTATTACTATCTTATACAACACATTTATTGTCTTCAACATTTGATATACCGACATACTTTCTTCTAGCACTTTCTAGCCAATCATAATCCTCACAAAAAATCGTGTTTCCACAATTCATATTTTAATCTTTCTTGTCCTTGGTTACATTTCATCAATGTACATGAATTCTATTATATTAGTAATTTATATTACTATTAATTTACCTCTTAACAAGATTATGCATTTACTAGCATTTTTCCTTAACATAGTGACTTTAGTAAGTATCCCATTAATGTTATATATTAGAATATGTAACTATATTATAACATTATACTCATTATCCATGATTTCACTTCTAACTAGATTGACTACCCTTACTCAATATTACGCTTATAAAATCTCTTTTACAATTTTAATCTACCTTTGAAGATTAATATAACAATATTTATATCCACGCATGGACCCAACACTCAAACAATGAATAATTTATGTAACCTAAATACTCTAATTGGTATATTGACATCGTCGATAATTCATATCCAACGTAAGTCCACTTAATACCCTTACATTATCAGTTTGCTACTATCCATATTAAAATATTTCACATCTCCACATTACATCAGATCATAAAATATTACATATAATCATATCTCCTTTATCATACTACCTTGGTTGATTATTTTGAAATTTCTATGCATCAATTAATTGAAATTGTATATTAATATACTCAGCTAAGGATAAAATATCTTATGTTGATAATTGATAATATATATTGGGATTATATTGTATCCCTATCATAAATTTTTTGCCAGCTCTATGATGTTATTCCTCTATTCGAGGCTATAATGTTTTAATGGATTATACTCCGTCAATTAAATTTGTGACATGTCCTGGTTGAATTTTTTGATCCCTTGACCTTGGATGGATGTCACGTTAACGATGGAGATGGAGCCATATCCCTTCCCTCCATTGTCCTCGTTAGGTTTCGTTGGCCTGAGATTTTCCTGGTTTCCATTTTCATTTGGCCATGTTGTCTGAGGGTTCAACTCTGGTTCACCACCCAGGCCAATATGAATGTTCGCAGCCCTTTCATTTTGCTTACAGCAACAACACAAACCTCAGTTAAATTATTTCTAAATGTTTGATTTATCCCTATAATTTTCTATTTTTCGTTTGTCTAAAATCTGGATTTATACTCCTGAAACTAATTGTGTTTTGTTTCTGTGATTGCAAGAACCCTTTCTACTTACCCATTATTCCTTACGACATTGAGGTAACACCATTATGTATTTACCAGGTAAGTAAATAATTTTTCCACCATTTTACAAAGACATTGTCTATTTCTAGTAATTATGTCGATGGCTATGGCTAACTTGATTAAGCATTCTGATCCTCAATTATTTTTTTATCATTTCATTTCCCCCTATGAGGAAGTTATTGGATTTAAGATTTATGTTTGTACGAGGAACTTTTCTTTTTTATATACACTTTAGGAATTGAATGTTTTCAGAATGTTACTATTTAAAATTTCAGATGTTTATACTTGGATATTTTTTCTTCGGTTACAATCATTTGATGTAGGCTTCATGGTGTTGATTTCCCCCAATTTATTTTATTCATCCAGAGAGATATAATTTCGTTTTGATTTGTAAGAAGGAAATATAATCTTGGACTTCTCTATCTTGCTTTTAAAACCAATCAGAATTTACCTTTTATATCGACCAAATATTTATGTTCTCATCTTTCTTGTGAAATTCTAGAGAACACATACAATTCGATTATGGTATTATTGACTTCTCCGTGTGTCGATTTTTCCTCATTTTTGTATTAATTTTCTGTAGATTTCGTTCATACTCATTTTTCCTCCACTATGAGTATTTAATTATTAGCTTAACATTTCATTGGGTATAATTTTTTTTTTTTACAGTAAACCTAACAGTAGGGAACCGAATTTCTATTATGTATATAATTCATTAATTTTCTCCATCAATAATGATATGTATGCGGTCCCAATTGACTTGCATTTATTTTCCTTGGTTTTGGCTTACTTTACCATGATACAAATGAATTTATTCTAGTCATTCCATATTATCCATAATATATGGAAACAATAGTAAGTTCTTGTTATGTAATAAGATCTTTAAATTTAGTACAATTTGAATTAAAAGTACCATTGATGTATGCACATATATGTATTTGTAATGACTCAGTTTCTAATTACATAAATCTATTTTATTTAAATAATTTCCTTTATGGCTTATAAATATATATCTGTTACTTATTATAAATTAATTTGATAAGAGATTTTGATGTTCTTCTCTTAGGAAGTACTTATTGTTTTATTAATTTCCCTCAGTTAATAAATGATTTATTGTACACGAACTCTTCCTCCTTTTTCGAGATCATCCCGCGGTTTCAGTACATACCACTTCTACTAGAATACAAGTATGGTTATTTTGATGTTTTCAATACCGTCAAAATAATATCTTGCTTGCTACAGTTACCCTCATGAACTCATTTATTTTGTTTTGTGTGAATAGAGATGATTTCTCTGCTTACCCTTGACTAATAAGGTAATATTTCTATTTCAATTACCCTCGTCAAATTATTGTATGTTATTTAATTATTTACATTGTTATATTGATATGATAATCCTTTGTATATGATATCTTTGTACAGGTATTGCACCTCTCGCATTTTACCATTCATCAAATTGAGAATTCATTCTGCCAACTTTGAAAATTTATATTATTTCTTCTATGTATAGGTTGGTAAATATCATGCACAAAATTCAATCCATTGAATTCAAGGATATGTATTCTTGTAAAATTTTATGTAATTGTTATATAAAACAATTGATTTCTATCGAGGAATTCATGATAGTTTGTAATGACATATTCTATCATTGTTAATACAATTTTCTATTATGTTTATGATGATAGAAATTCATTTTTATAAGTAGTTGGTATATGTATTGGTTTAGTTATTTGTAATATTTCGCTTGTAATACCCTCTAGTACTCCAATATGTAATTGGAATTTAATTTCTTATTTGAACATAAGAATGAATAGCTATATGCAACTTTTCTATTGATGTACGGTAGAGGTAATTAGATTTAATTTGTATAATCATGTTTTATTCTAGATTGACAATTATCTCTTATTGTGTCTAGATTTTTTTTTCATTATTGTTTACAGAACAATTATATTAACTATTTCTCTTACATACTTTCCACCTTTACTGATGTATTTCCTACATTTAATAATTAGATTCCTACAACCTAACAACAGATTTAAACCCTCCTACTTGGGTTTAGACATTTTGTTTTTCAGTTTAATAATTTAATTAGTCTATGTAGCTATACATAATTAAATTATATCTATTATAGTATATTCTGTTAAATACATTAGAATTTGTAACTTACAACTAACAAAATTTTCTTATACTATTTAAAAATATAGAAAAGATAATTTCCCACATATATTTCTACCTAAAACATCATTACTCTAACTCTCATCATAAAAATAGAATCATAAGATAGAATTAAATTAATTGTGCATACCAATTCTGGTATGACTATTTTCCATGCAACCTTGAGCTTTTTCTCCACAACGCCCCCGAGCAGAGACAAATTCCTCCAAAGTGTAGAGAACCTCTTGTCTACGATGGAATGGCTTATTTAAACCTTCTTTCCCTCATCATGTTTCCATAAATGCGTCTAGTTAAATTAGGATGATGTTTTCCTTTAGCCTAGGCTTTATTTTTTTTTCCACAAAAGCTCTTTAAAACTAGATTTTTCCTCTTTCTAGTTATATCTCACCTCTTCTCAGTAAATTTCACCTTTTTTAATATCCCGTTTCGGGGATATCTCTAAAAGACGGCAAACTCCAACCAGAGATTGACTGGGAGGGCATTTACGAGGTATGACACCTCTAAAAGAGGATGAGATACGAAGTCTTTCTGTTCCTTTATAGAATCTATCTAGGATTTAAATATAAACACACCAAGTGGTATAGAACTAGAGCGCTCAAACAATAATAGTGCAGCAGACTGTAATATCCCAAAAATGGATTTCTCAGCAAATCATGCCTAGAAAATGCGTTCTTCAGGTATGATGGCTTTATATATCATATAATATGTCTAAAAATTCTCATAAACCAAAATAAAGAACAAAATCAACCTTTACTCAGCTTTCAAGGGAAAAAAGGTGGGGAAAAGTGAGGATTTTGGCCCTAAAATGAGTGCTTAAGAAATATGCGTAAAATTATGGGTCAAGGTTCTAGAATATGTTACATTAGGTTCATAGGGACTTGCATGTTTCATTTCAGCTCAAAAAAAGGCGTTTTTCTATGTTAAACATCTCCTCCTTCCCGACTAGTCAAGAAAAACCCTGATTTCCCATGACTTTGAGTATGCAGAAATTTACTGAAGCAAGGGTAGCATATTTTATAAAGGTATAAAATGTAAAACACTATTAAAAAACATAGAATTTTTTTATGAACATGGCCTAGGAATTCAACAGGGTTAAACAACAGTTTTAGATAGACAACCCCTCAAGAATGAGGTGTCGCAAGACAAGAGAATGATCCAGAAACCCTTCAGCATTTTCTCTAGGAGCTATGAGACAAGAAGATGAATATATAGACAAGAATAATATATAGCAGCAAGAGAGAGTAAAATTCTTGAGGAAACAACCTCTCAAGAAAGCAATGCAAGCCTCAATAATACATGTAGATGGCAATGAAAGAACACTGTTATTCCTGCATAAACCCAGGCTATGAGGACATGGTATATGATAGAATACTGCTCATAAATTATATAAATATGATAATATATGGCCCAAATACAATAGGCGAGAAAAGCTCTAACCTTTATAAGAAAAAATACCTCAATCCTCCAAGGGATTGGCTGAAATACACAAAATGGAAAAAATGTCGGAGTTGCTGGGCAACTGTTGCAAATCAAATATGGAACACAATAGAGAAGGCTGTAGATGATGAAAAAAATGAAGTAGAACTCCTCCAATGGATCTCATAAGTGGAAGGCTAATCCTTACACTTGAGATCCCACTGAAAAATCAACATGCAAACCCTCACAGCAACTACACCATGAAAATAACGTAGTAGCCAAGAGGGACTGCACAGTGAGTGGAATAGAATACTTTGGCCAAGTGGCAAGATCTGAAAATCAGCTCCAATGTCTTCCAATCTGATCCTCCAAAGGAAAGAAATACTCTCCCTCTGAAAAACAAGAGAACGAAGTGGTGTTGTGGAATCTCCATGACAACACCCTACAACACAGTATTATGCTGCTGCAGCAATAACGTTGTCCTAGAGGATGATGTTGAAAAAATAACCTTGCCCGAGTAGGCACTCGAAGTCCCTCGAGGCTAAGGGTGAGATCTCGGCATGGAGACACTCAGTTGCAATAAAAAGTGCTACAGACAGGCTAAACAGCCAGCATGCTAAATAAGACAAATGTCTCACTCAACAATGAATAACCCAAGCATGAATGAAATGAGGCTCCTCCATCTTTTATAACGTTGGTTTCCCTCCAAAACCCAATGTAGCCTCTCTCTCTTCTCCACATCCTCATCATTATCCACATCCTCATCCTTATCTCCAGAGAATCTTGCATAAGCTTCTAGAGTGTACATAGGCCCCCTCCTCCACGTGGTGTTGGGACCCCCCTTGACTCCCACTTAAGTCACAACGTTGTGCTACTAGGTGGATGTATTATTTCACTTAAGTGAGTTAGATCCTCTTCACTCACTTTTTATTTATTTACAAAATATAAACAGAAAACTAAGAAAAATAGAATATTCCAATTAGCTATCGCTAATTAGGATTATTACAGTCCCCCCCCAACAAAGCATTGCTTGCCCTAAAGTAACTGCGTGAACAAGTCTCCTTTCTACAAAATGTGCCTGGGTCCCAGATGCGCCACTGAATCTTCCTTGTCCTCCGTGTCACCCTGATATGAAGGGATCTCTCAATGCCAGGATCCCAAACTGATCTCTGATGGTACCAGCCAACCAAAAATCCTTCCGAATCCCATGGCTAGAATGGCCAATAATAGCCCAAGTCCCATGGATCGGACTACGCACTGCCTCTGGCTATGACTGTTGCTCTAAGAGGCGAAGACCATGACTCCTACTATGTTGTATCTGTCATGGTGTAGCCTGTCCCATCGACTATGTACCAACTCATCAACTCTCTCCACTCAAGGCATGGACTGTGGAATATAATGAGGAACATCTCCCTCATGTGGATCCTCCATCTCCAAGCAATCATCCAAACAAAATGAGCCACCTCCCAACAAGGCAACTCCTGAAAATCTCCTTCCACCTAAAGCTCTGGTAATGAAGGTGGGATGAACATATGAACTTGGCAAGCATCATAGATTACCCCATGCAGTCCTTCTCTCCACTCATGACAAGTGCAGAGTGTATGCTGATCCTGGGCTACAAAATCATTACCCTCCAATGGCAAAGTGAAGAACAATCCTGCAAAGAAGGTTCCTCGAACAATGAGGAACAAGCTGGCCCAAAAGAATCCATCCATGAAGAATAGGACATGGTCAGCATAGAAAATCCTCATGAGAGGTTTGCTGAAGGTTTTACATGATGATACATGATTCAAACAATTTCTCAAAAGGATACAGCGCAGTCTCATCCACTGCAACTTCAGAAAATTGCATAGCAAGGAATGTGCATGATTCATCACATCCACTAAAGGATAATAAATGGTTGAATGTGACGAAAATGATACATGATCAAGTACATTCCCATGGATGTAAAATGGATGAATATCAGTCTTATGGCCCACCTCAAAAGAGAACAAATATTTGGGTGTGGTGGCCATATCTCCTCATGCTCCCATTAGAACATGTAGTGCAGAAATTGTGAGAATGCTTCCCACTCACGGACACATCCAGCTCATCTGTCTCCCTCATAATAAAGCCTCCCAAACAAATATTATCTATATCAGCTAATGAATACATGATCAGCAATAATATGAAGAGAATTCTGAAGTTTTCATGTGGTGCAAGAAGGTACCAACAGCTTCCCAAACAAGTACAACACAGTTTTACAAGTTGCTGCTTAATAAAAATACATGGAAAAATGTTTCTTTTTAAATGGTTAATCATGCATGTCTTTATATGATACATGATATAGTGCAAAAACTAAACATACATGTGGTGATAAAACATTTTCCCAAGGCCAAAAAAGAGATGGCTGCCCCCATCATGTAGATTGGCGCAATACAATTCCTGGAGTAATTTGACGAGCTTGCCCTCTTTTGGAGCAATGCACTGTATAAGAATGGTAAGAGTGTGCAAATAAATAAATGTATAAAAAATATTATCACCATATGCTAGAAGTAAGATGGTACATGGGTCCATACATGAGTCCTTCATAGTGTTTTGGCATGCGATGAAGAAGAATGAACCATGTGCTGCAAGAATGTGCTTGGAATCCAAAGTCAAGAAGAATATACCATATATGTATCTATCATCATTACCTCCTCTTTGTTCATCAAGTGCAACAAATATGAAGTGATCCTGGGACCTATGGTTTATGGATCCACCATATCTCTGCTAGGTATACTTCATCCATAAGTTTCCGCTCCAAAGTGATAGTGCTGTGAGCTTATGCAAACAAGCTCCTGTCAATACACAACTATGTTCTTTGACATGCTCGTTGTCAAAGAGTCTTCCAATAATGCTGCAACAAATATGGAATACCTCCCAAGATGGAAGTGCTTCCCAATCATAATCAAAGACTAAGGAGATAGTGCCATCCCATCCTCCTGCAACATCATACAAAGAGTGAGAGAAAATCTACCCTTGCTCTCCCAAGCGAAGCAACAAAACATTTTTCTACCTCCCCATACTTCCATCATACAACTCATGTGATGAAGACACATCAACATCATGCATCCATTCTCTATTCTACTCAATGATGCAAGTATCCAACCATCTTTTCCCCATCCTCCTACTCTTAGGAAGAGTGTTTTCCAAGTGATGGCCAAACTCTTTCAAGAGTGATCAGCACAGCCAAGCCTCCCACTGCTCGGTATCATAGTTCTACAGGTACAAGTGATGACCAAAATCCTTCAAGAGTAACCAACACAGCCAAGCCTCCTACTTCCCGGTATCATAGATCTCAGGTAGCTCCCTAGCTCCTTGCTCATCATCCACATCCACTCAATCACTTGTGGATGCCTCCTTCTTCTCCTCCTCTTGGTACTCCTCCCATGAGGGCGACCATCCTCCCAAATCAAATTCCTGTCTTTGCACTTCATGGGATTTTGAAATGCAAGATCTTCAAGGATCAATGAGACCCTATCAAGAATCAAATATGTGGTAGGCAAAAACCTCCCATCATGATGTGCATGGCTCAAGGGATGTCCAACATAAGCATGAGAGATGTTATCCATCCTAAGATGTCCTCCATCTTCTATATGCTCCTGCGAGAAGGAAAGAAAAACATTGCATTCCATGGTGTGTCGAAGTGAATCTCCAATGAGATCTCTCCTTGAGACCTCCCTTTCATCCATAGTCTTCCAAAACCAATGAGGTCTTGGATCTGAAAGTAGAAGTTCCTCTTTGAGCTAAGAGGAGCTCATTGAGAAAGTGTCATCTTGAAGGGAGAAAAGGTTTCTTACTCCAAGATGTCTCCCATTAATCTTCAAGGCTTCAAACCTCAACCTCCAATGTGATGTACAATCCAAAAATGGCTCATGAGAATGATGGTTTGATTCCTTCTTGAGTGTTTCCATGTTGTACAGCGCAGTGCAACCAAGCTGCTCTATAGTAGCAATGGGATTTGACCCTTGGTCATGCAAAATTAAATCTCCACATTGATCAAAAGGATTTGCTGCAACAATGGAATGTGGAATTATTTTCATACCTTGATGTGCATTTGGAACTTCTTGCAGGGCTGCAAGAGTCCCTTCCTCAAAAGTGTTGGTTTCCCCAACTACCGATGCATGTGGCTGCTCCTCCATGAGTGGGACAGCATTATCACAAGCCTCCTCAAGAGGTGATGTGATCTCTTCTTGATGAGAATAGGAAGCGCATGGTACTTACTTTTCTTTTTCTTCAACCTTCTTGACCTCCTCAAAGGTGGATGCCTTTCCTTTGGATCTAAAAATAGATGAGAATAAACTCATCTTCTTCTTGGGCTTAGACTCGCATGGACCAGTGGATCCCTCATACATGGGAAGAGGTGACCTCCCAGTGGTATGCTGCAACTTTGAACTCTACGTGCTAGATCTCCCATTGTTCCATTTACTTTCATCCTGCCTGAGCTGACAGTAATCTTTGAAGGGCAAAGCTGCTTTGAAGTCTTCCCCCTTAAATTGCCATTCTCAGAAATAATCTCCAAAGGGTATATGATCATGCTGATGTGAGATCCTCATATTTTTCATAGATAACTAGCTCCACAGGCTGAGCCAGAAATATGCTCTGATACCACTGTAATATCTCGTTTCGGGGATATCTCTAAAACACAACAAACTCCAACCAGAGATTGACTAGGAGGGCATTTACCAGATATGTCGCCTCTAAAAGAGGAAGAGATTCAGAGGCTATCTTTCCATTTTTAGACTCTATCTAGGAGTGAAATATAAACACACCAAGTGTTATAGAACTAGAGCGCTCAAACAATAATAGTGCAGTAGACTGTAATATCCCAAAAATGGATTTCTCAGCAAATCATGCCTGGAAAATTGATTCTTCATGTATGATGGCTTGATATATCATAGAATATGTATAAAAATTATCAAAAACCAAAATAAATCATAGCAGAAACCTTTACTCAGCTTTTAAGGGAAAAAAGGTGGGGAAAAGTGAGGATTTTATCCCTAAAATGAATTCATAAGAAAATATGCATAAAATTACTGGTCCAGGCTCTGGAATATGTTAAATTAGGTTAATATCGACTTCCACATCGAATTTTAGCTCAAAAAAAGGCTTTTTCTAAGTTAAAAAGTTCCTACTTCTCGACTAGTCTAGAAAAACCTTGATTTCCCATGACTTTGAGTATGCAGAAATTTACTGAAGCAAGGGAAGCATATTTTCTGAAGGTATAAGATGTAAAAAAATATGAAAAAACATAGAATGGGTTTAGGAACATGGCCTATTCATTCATAAATGTTAAACATCAGTTTTAGATAGACAACCCCTCAAGAATGAGGCGCCGCAAGACAAGAGAATGATCTAGAAACCCTTCAGCATTTTCTCCAGGATTTGCGAGATAATAAGATGAATATATAGCCAATAATAGTGTATATCATAAATAGAGAGTACAATTCTTGAGGAAACAACCTCTCAAGAAAGCAATGCAAGCTTCAATAATACATGTACATGGCAATGAAAGAACATTGTTATTATTGCATAAACCCAGGCTATGAGGACGCAGAATATGATATAATACTACTCCAAAATGATATAAATATGATAATATATGGCCCAAATACAATAGGGGAGAAAATATCTAACCCTTATAAGCAAAAATACCTCAATCCTCCAAGGGATTGGCTGAAATACACAAAACGGAAAAAATGCCGGAGTTGTTGGGAAGCTGCTGCAACTCAAATCTGGAACACAATAGAGAAGGCTGATGATGATGAAAAAATTGAATTATACCTCCTCCAATGGATCTCCTAAGTGGAAGGCTTATCCTTACACTTGAGATCCCACCCACAAATCAACCTGCAAACCCTCATAGCAGCTACACCATGAAAATAACGCAGTAGCTAAGAGGTATTGTGCAGTGAGTGGAATAGAATACTTTCGCCAAGTGACAAGATCTGAAAATCAGCTCTGATGTCTTCCAACCTGATCCTCCAAAGGAAAGAAAGACTCTCCCTTTGAAAAACAAGAGAAGTAAGTGGTGTTGTGGAATCTCCGCCGTAACACCCTATAAAACAGTATTATGCTGTTGTAGCAGTAACGCTGTCCTGGAGGATGATACTGAAAAACTAACCTTGCCGGAGCAGGCACTCGAAGTCCCCTGGGGCTAAGGGTGAGATCTCTGCGCGGAGACACTCGGTTGCACTAAACAGTGCTGTAGACAGGCTAAACAACCAGCGTGCTAAAGAAGACAAATGTCTCACTCAACAATCAATAACTCAAGCATGAATTAAATGAGGAGGCTCCTCCATCTTTTATAATTTTGGTTTCCCTCCAAAAACCAATGTAGCCTCTCTCTCTGCTCCACATCCTCATCCTTATCTGCGTAGAAGCTTGCAGAAGCTTCTAGAGTGTACATGGGCCCCGTCCTCCACGTGGTGTTGGGGCCCCCTTTGACTCCCACTTAAGTCACAACGTTGTGCTACTAGGTGGATGTCTTATTTTGCTTAAGTGAGTTAGACCCTCATCGCTCACTTTTTATTTATTTACAAACCATAAATGGCAAACTAAACAAAATATAATATTCCAATTAGCTGTCGCTAATTAGGAATATTACAACTTTACTAACGTATATTTTAGATTTTTATCTCTAATCTAATATTTTTAATTTATCTTATTTTCTCCAAGGATTTTTGGATAATTTGGGAAGGTATTTGGATTGAATTCCATCCTCATGGACTTGAAATCCTGGTCTCCAATATAATCTACTCTTTTCACAATAATAAAAATTCCACATTTTTTAATTTAAAGAATATAATATGTCCACACATATAGTTTTACTTTAGGTCCACTTAACCTTTAGGATTTTCAATTTTATAATAAAAGTAGTAAAAAAAGGGATATGACATATGACCCCACTAAAACAAAACATAATCCTCGGTATTACAAAATATGACATCAATTTTCAAACAATGATGGATATTTCTATTTCATTTCATGTTCTCGCTCCCAAGTAGCTTCTTCAGTTGTAAAGTTCCTGCAATTCACTTTCATCCTAGCTATTGTCCTATTCCGGAGCTCAATTTCTTCCTGTGCCAGTATATGAATGGGCTTTGGAAGAAATTCCCCTTCGGTTTCCACCTGTATCACATTCCAATCAATTACATGATTAAGATCATGCACATAATTCTTTAATTAGGGAACATGAAAAATATTGTGAACCTTAATGTGACTAGGTAGAGAAATTCTATAAGCTATTGGCCCCACTCTTTCTAGAACTTCAAATGGCCCACACTAGTGTGGTTCTAACTTAGAACAAATACCCATATATAAAGTACTATTTTTAGGCTTAATCCTCAAGTAAACATGCTCTCCCACTTTTAATTCTCTATGAATTCTCTTTTTTCTGTATAGCTCTTTTGTTGATCTTGAGTTGTTTTAATATTTTGCTAAATTTTCTTCACATCTCTTTCCATCTCCTACAATGTATCAGGTCCAAGAATTAACTTATCTTCTGATTGATTCCATCTAAGCAGTGTGTGGCACTTTTTTCCATACAATGTTTCAAAAGGAATCTTATTTATTGAATCTTGATAACTATTATTATATGCAAATTTCGCTAAATGCAGAAAATATTTCCATCTATATTCAAATTATGCTAAATGCATAATATATGGTTGGTCCTTTCAGTTTTTCCATATGTTTGAGGATGGTATGTTGTACTAAAGTTAAATTTGGTACCCATTCCCCCAAAAATAATTTTCCAAAAGGTTGAAGTAAATTTTGCATCTTTGTTTGATATAATCATTTTTGGAATGCAATGTAGCTTCACAATTTCTTTCATGAATACTTTAGCTGCATGAGTTATGCCAAAAGTAGATTTCACTGGTAAAAAGTGTGCAACTTTAGTCAATGTGTCTACAATCACCATTATAGAGTCATGCTGATACTTAGTTCTAGGCAATCTGGTAATGATATCTATGGAAACCACTTCCCACTTCCATTCTGGGACAGGTAAAGTGTTCAACAATCCTGTCGGATGTTGATGTTCCACTTTTACTTGTTGGCATTCTAAACATCTAGATAGATAATAACCAACATATTTCCTCATATCTAGACAAAACATGTTCTTCCTCAAGGTTGAAATTAGTTTTTGATAACGAGAATGTCCTGCATAAGGTATTTTATGATACTCATCTAAATTTTCCTTTTTTAATGATGTCACATTTGGAATATACAATCTTAGTTTGTAATAAGCGAGTCCTTTTTGGTTTTTATTATATCCCACTATTTCATTTTTTTTTAATTTCTCTTGCAATTTCACATAGTTTGGATCTTGCATCATCACTTCCTGTATCAATTCTTCTATGTCAAATTTCGCACTACTTCCAACATTGTTTAAATTTTGATGAGCATTCCAAATCAAAGCATCTGCAATATTATTTTCCTTTCCTTTAATGCATTTGATTTCGATATCAAACTCACTAAGGAAAGATAACCATATAGATTGTATAACATTTAAATCGGGTTGAGTGAAGAATTGTTTCAAAATTATGTGATATGTCATTAGTATGAACTTCTTTCCCAACAGATAATGTCTCCACATCTTCAATGCATGTATCACAACAGCTAATTCTAAGTCATATATAATATAAATTTTTTCATGTTTCTTTAATTTTCTTTACTCATATGCTACGAATGAGTTTTCTTGTAGAAATACCCCTCCTAATCCTTTTGTACGTGCATCTATACATACTAAAAATTCTTCAATTGGATCAACAATATTCAATAGGGGGGAATTTGTTAGTTTAAGTTTTAACTATTCAAAAGTATTTTCACACTTTTCAGTCCATTCAAACTTTACTCCCTTTTTATGTAAGGAATTAATAGGATAAGCCAAGGCTGAAAATCCTTCCACAAACCTACAACAGTATCCAAAAATACCCATGAAGGATCTTATGGGTGGGACATCAGTAGGTACAAACCAATCCATTATGGCTTGTATTTTTTCTGTGCCCACTACTAAGCCATCCTCTGAAATCACATGACCCAAATACCAAATTTTTTCCTTGTAAAATTCAAACTTGCTGATTTTTGCATATAACTTATGTTATCTAAGTGTTTGTAAGAAAATTTCAAGATTTTCTTCGTTTTCTTCTTCATTTTTGGACTATACCAAAATTTCATCAATGAACACTCATATAAAATTGTCTAGATACTTGTGTAGTACATTATTCATTTAACACATGAATGTAGTAGGTGAATTAGTAAGTCTAAAGGGTAGGACTAAAAATTTATAGTGTCCATATCTAGCCCAAAATGTTGTTTTATTGATGTACTCATCTTTGATTCTGAGCTGATGATATATTTTTCTTAGATCAATCCTTGAGAAGATAGTGGCTCCCATCACTTGATAAAATAATTCATCTATCCTTGGTAGAGGATATCTGTTCTTTATGGTTAATTTATTCAGTTTTCTGTAATCTATGCGCATTCTGAATGTACCATCTTTCTTTTTAAGAAATAGTATCAGTGCTCCCCAAGGAGACACACTTGGTGTAATGTATCCTCTATCTAATAACTCCTATAGTTAAATTATTAACTCTAACAATTCACGAGTACTAATTCTATAGGGTGGTTTAGAGACAAGTGTATCTCCTGGTTTCAATTAAATTGAGAAATAAATTTCTCTTTCAAGGGGTAGATGGGGGATTTCATCTGGAAATACATATTTTAACTCTGTGATTACTGGTAAATTGTCTATAGCTTATTTTTCGGTTTTTTTTCCCAATTCCTCCACTTGTACATCATACACTTGACAAAATTTTCTTGTTGTCCCTTTTAACTATAATGCAGAAATTTTTCTAATTGAGATGGGTCTTGGTTTGCCTTTCACTATCATGAGTCTTTCCTCACCATCTATACGTTGAACTGTTTTATCTAAGAAATTAACTATTTATTTTTTCTTCTCTAACCATTCTATTCCCACTAACAAATCATATGATCCTAGAGGCAAAATATTTAGATTCGTTTCAATTTCATACCCATTTAAATTTACAGCAGTTTTTGGAATTTTATGGGTAACTTTTCTTTTTTTTCCTATAGCTAACTACACTAACCAGGCTTGCTGAATTTTTTCTGATTTTAATTTTTACTTTTCCACCATCTGTGGACTTATATAGCTTAAATCGTCTCCTGGATCTACCAAAATAGAAACAGGTCATTCAACAATCATACCTTCGATTTCTATCATGGTTGATTGGTGTTCAGCCTGATGATATTCAACTACTACACTCACTGTCGAAAGTTTTCTGGCAATATCATTCATAGTAGTCGCCTCTTGTAACACATGAATGTTCTGAACTATTTTGTGAGGACAATCACGTAACATGTGAGGTTCTCCATATTTCCAACACTTTAGTGGTTCTTTCATTTTCACAACACCTTCCTTTTTGTTATTTGCATCTATCTTCTTAGACCCAGTTTGTGATTGTGTTGGTTCGTTTTCTCTAGTTTTATTAAATTTATTCCTTTGATTGTTTTTCCCAAAAATGTTCAAGTATGCTTGTTTTACTCTTTTGGCATTAGAGTCAGTTTTACCTTTTCCTTTTTTTTTCCAAATTTTCAGCTAATCAATTCTTCCGTTGAACCACTGCTAACACATTCATTATTTGCAAAAAACTTCATCCATTTTATTGGGATTGTCAAATTATATTCTCTCTTTATAGATAGTAGGTAGGCAGTTTAAAAATCGTCATACTTTGGCCTTTTCCTCTCTGATATAAGGCACATAACGAAGAAATTTAGTAAATTTGGTAGCAAAATCATTAATTGTGGGATGTCCCAATCTCAGGTCATGAAATTCTTTGGCTTTGTCATCATAATATCTCTCATTCAGATTTCTAGACTTAAATTTTGTTTGAAAAGTCTTCCCAGGAAACAATTTTTTCATCCAGCACATGTACCATTTTGGTTTCTTCCCATGAAAGGGTAGCTTTACCTTGTAGTTGGTAAATGGCCAATCTATCTTTTAGTTTTCTTCCATATTCATAAACTTGAAAGTATTTAACCATGTTCAGAAGAAAATTGTGTGAATCCTCCTCCTTTTCACAATCATAGGTGGGAGGTTTGATTTTCCAGAATTCTCCTTGCAATTACTTTTTCTTTTTGGACTACTGTCAGGATGATTCACCACCCTGATATCCTTCTCAGTTGGTTTAAAATTCTTTCCTCTTTTTTCGAGGTCTTCACTTTCATGACTAGACCTTGAGGATAATTTGTTGATCAACCTCTCTTAACCTTCACTGGCTTGAAACAATCATTCATTGTTGGTTCTTAGCTGAATCAATTATCATTGCATATCCTTGACCATATCCATCAATTGGGAATTTTTATCTGGTGCATTTCCCTCACCTCCAGATTCACATACAACTCTCCTCCATCACCCATAATCATACGTGTACTTTTATGCACTTAATCATTGTATACATAAATAAATTAGTGCATCAAATTCTAAAATTTGTAATGGGCTCTCATAACATTTGTAACAACTCTACTTACACATTTTTTTTTTCTATTTATCTCATTTATGCTACTTGGCATAACTGATTTTATTTGTTTTCATCGTATTACTATCTTTTACAACACGCTTACTTTCTGCCATCTACATTTGATAGACCGACATACTTGCTTCCATCACATTGTTTCCAATGATAATCCTAATAGCAACTCATGTTTCCACAATTCATAATTTAATCTTTCTTTTCCTTGGTTACATTTTATCAATGTACATGAATTATGTTATAATAGTAATTTATATTACTATTAATTTACCTCCTAATAAGATTATGCATTTACTAGCATTTTTCATTAATATAGTGACTTTAATAAGTATCCCATAAACATTATATATTAGAATATATAAATATATTGTAACATTATACTCACTATCCACGATTTCACTTCTAATTAGATTCACTACCCTTACTCAATATTACGCTTATAAAAGATCTCTTACAATTTTAATCTACCTTCGAAGATTAATATAACAAGGTTTATATCCATGTATGGACCCAACACTTAAACAATGAATAGTTTATGTACCCTAACTACTCTAAAAGGCATATTTACATCGTTGATAATTCATATACAACGTAAGTCCACTTAATACCCTTAATACAATGAAGCTGTACAAGTGATGAAGGAGGTTACAGATCTAGAAACTGCTAAGCTTGCAGAAATCTGTTTACAATCCACCTTCTTCAACTTCCGAGGAAGGTTCTATGAACAGGTATCGAGTGTCGCAATGGGATCACCATTCTCACCTATTGTCACCAACTTATTTATGGAGCACTTTGAGAAGAAAGTCCTTGCCACTTTCCCCTTAAGTCCAGCCTAGTGGAAACGTTTTGTAGATGACCCCAACATAAAATGGACACATGGTAGGGAGAATCTTGATAAATTATTTAATCGCCTCAACTAAATATCCACTGAGATCAAGTTTAATATGGAAATGGAAGTAAACAAGATAATTCCTTTCTTGGATGTCCTTATTACTAGAAAGGAAGATGGAACATTTGGGCATCAGGTGTTTAGGAAGAAAACACATATTGACAGCTATCTTCATGTCAAGTCTTACTGTCATCCTGCTTAGAAAATTGGTGTTCTCAACACTTTTATTGTAAGAGCCCTGAGGATATCAGATGAGGAGCACATAAAGGATGAAATCACTCACCTAACATATATTTTCAGGGGTATAGGTGATAAGGATATAGAGATCAAAAGAGCCATAAGAAGAGCTGAGGGTTCAATAATTTCCATGAAGCACCAAGAGCCTCAAGAAAATTGTGGTAGGGTTTTTCTACCTTACATTAAGGGTGTTATAGAAAAGATCGACAAGGTTCTAGGTAAGAATGACATCTTCATGGATTTTTTGACAGCTGGGACAATAAGACAGAAAGTGAATTCAGTGAAATATAGAATTAATCCTGGGCATCTTAAAGGTGTTTACAAGATTGAATTCTCATGAGGAAAAAGTTATATTGGTGAAATTGGACGCTCGCTTCAAAAGTGTCTTAAAGAGAATGGTGCTGATATCAAGCATGAATGATATCGCACCTCAGCCCTTGCTGACCACTCCTTGAAAAATAAGCATCACCTTCATCTTGAGGATGCCAAAATCATAGCCAGGGAGGAACACTGTCATAGAAGAAGAATTAGGGAAGCCCTTGAGATTATAAAGTAGCCTCATAACATTAACAGAGATGGATGATTCGAGATTAGTGATAGTTGGTGGCCTCTAATTCGACAAATATGCTCTGAGGGTTCATCCTCTTCAAAGGTATAATATCGAAGGTATAGTATCTCAGGTTTGCCTCTCCACTTATAAATTTGTAGGGTTCAATTACTTTTAATATTTTTCCTTATTAATTAATTTTATTTTTAATAATAATAATTAATTAACTGAGAATTATTATTAGTATCTATAGTTTTTAATAATTAGGGTTTGACTAATGCTTAATAGCTAATCATATTAGATAATTTTAATAATTATCATTATTAATTATTTTTATTTTTATTAATAAAAATTAATTAATTAAGATTTATTATTAGTATCTATAGGTTTTTTAAAAATAATTATTGTTATAATTAAAAATAATTTAACTTATTTTATTAACATTTATTTACTCTTGGAATAAATATTTGTTAATATTAATTTTATTATTATTATTAAAATTTTAAAAATAAGAATAAATTATATTATTAGATAAACTAAAATAATTATTCAACTTGTTTAGGAACTTTAGGTTTTATAATTTAGTAAAATTTATTAAATATCCTTAATTCACTATAATAACATTTTATTATTTATTAAAATTAATTAAAAATTTATTATAACAGTTTAAAACTAAAAATATTAAAATTAAATTAATTAAATTTATAAAAATAATAAATTTATAAAAATAAGATAGATTAGTTATACTCGAATAGAATATATTAGTTAGGTTTTAGAATAGAATTATAAAAAACAATATTAAATTAATTAAATTTATAAAGAAATTATTAATTAAAATATTAAAAATTATTAATTAATTAGTTGGTCTTGTCGACTATTTTTCTCCCCTTATCTATATATTAACCCTGACCTTTTGCTCTTCTTTCATTCTTCATTCAAAATCTTGTCCTGAAGATGGATCCCCGTTGGGATTCGAAACGTCGAGCATTGTTTCTTAACACTGTGGATAATCCATAAATTTATGAAATAAAAAATGGAGTCAAGGATAAACAAACTGAATATGAGTCAACAATGATTGAAATTGCAGGTACCAATTGTTACCATTCTATGTCTATTTTACTTGATTCAGTAGCATAACATAAATTATATCAGCCTAACGATAGTGGAAAAAGGTAGTTCTAAAACGAGAAAAATTCCAATACTCTTGACTTGTACAGTAAATTTAAGGAAAAAATAATAAGATCACTCATCAACTAATTAAATTATCTAAAAAATTAAATTAAATTTTTATATAATTCCAATCATAGATTTGTATGATCTTCTAGTGGAAATGGATTGAATAGAACAAAAAAAATAAAATTTCTTAACAAGTAGGTACTTGCACTGAGAAAATAGGAAAATCTACTATAATCAATGGAAAATAAAAAAACAGTGACCATTAAACATATTTATACATTACAACATGAACTGGAAACAAAAAAAAGTTTTCATGTAAGTTGCACAAGTGGAGGAATTGGGACAGACAACAGGAATCGTTCTATGGAAGACTTATCTACAATTAAGAAATCCAGAAAAGTAATTCTAGAAAAAAAATTCAACGATGTATAGAGTGAATACTCTTGAAGAATAAGAACTGAAATTTCAACTACAAGTAGACAAGAATTGTATTAAACCAAGCATGTCTTTTGGGGGGGAGCGCTAATGTTGGCTGCCAAAAAGAAGGATAACATCTGGATGTTTATAGAATTAGACAATACAACTAGTTAACTATCAAGAACTTGTTAACTCTTCCAAAAATAGAGGACACATTTCGATCAAATAAGGAAACATTTTGAATTGGATAAGGACATTATAAGGTTTAAAATTTAACCTTTATACTTACAAAACCATCTTACAGTCTTGTATGTAGGTCCTTAATGAACAATATGCTACTGAAAAAATTGAGCAAGTTCACATGAGTATTAAGAGAAGATGTTATGATATGCTCCAGTAAAAGGGATAAGGACATCATAGGATAGGTTTGAAAATCCTTATAAAATTCTAACTACATGAAAAACTCAGCCAATGTGAGTTTTATAAAGCCCAAGAGTCAATAAAATTTGAAAAGGATTTTCTGAATTGCAGAAAAAAGAGTATAAACTTGAGTGGAAAAAAATTAAGTGCCAAATTATTTGAAACAGCTGAAATAGAAATTTAGTACTATACTAAAAATTATTGATTCATGTAAGGAGTGGTGGTGTATAATGAAAAATCGTATAGAAGGGCTAAGAGAAAGCATGCTTCAAAGTAATGAAGAAATAATTTATGAATCTCGAAATTTGAAATTAGAAGAAACATGAATATATTTATGCAGTGTTCACATTATAACTGGCTGATGTAATAAATACCTTAAAAATGTGGAAATAGTAGCTAGGAGAAAGGGAAAGTTAGTGATAACAGGTCATAAATATTCCTTTACTCAAATAAAGTGAAATGCCAAATAAGCAAGGTGGTAAATTTCCCCAATAAATAAGATATAAAAATAAAAAAGAGAAGGGAAGGAAAACTAAATTATTGATCTGTAAGTAGACATACTCATCAAATTCTTACACATACAAGTAGTAGTGTAAGAATTGAAATGGGAGAAAAAAATGCAAGGACCATTGTTGAAAAACCCTCAGTATGTAATATTTCAGTAAGATGAAATTGTATGATAGATAATAAATCAGCCAAGATGGACTGTTAGAAGTAAAGAGTATAAAATTTTAAGGTGTCAACGATGAACCAATAAAAGTATATGAATACAATCATAGTACCATCAGAAACCTCATGCAGGTCATCTAGGTATACCATGATAATAATAACCTTGAAGAAAAAATATATGTTAACGAGGGATGAAGATGGACATAGAAAAAAACCTTAGCACAGTGGTTGAAAGGTCAAAAAGGTAAAGTATAACTTCAGTACCCTACTGGTACATTAAATTCCCTATTTAATTTAAAGTAGAAGAAAGAAGTGGTATCAATGGAATTTAAGTTAGGACTACTAAGTACCAAGTAACAACATGACGAAATTGTGGGAATAGTGGAAAATATAACTAAAACAATATGCTTTTGCCCTTACAATCCATTGTTGGCACATCACAAGTGACCAAAAGGTTAAGGAAAGAATTTTTTAACTCCATAAAATCACAAAATTGATTTCTCTGATACAGATGTCAAGGGTGCATATGCTTGTGGAAAATCCTATCTAGAGGAAGAGAGGGAAAAAGTTGAACTGTAGTGCAGTTTAATATCTTGATATAGATAGACAAAAAAAGAAAACAAATTAATTAATTGCAGACATACTATATGCGTATGAAATAGAAAAAAAGAAGCTAATAGTCGGGGAGAATTTCTTTATTTACTAGAAAATGCATACAAATACAAGTATCATACATCTAGTGATAAAATTCAGTCCAAAGCCTCGTATGGAAAAAGAGAAAGGGCCACACTCCACTTAGTTGGAGTTAACAGAAGGACAAATTGGTCTTAATACTAGAAGTACTACAGGAGGTGGAAGCAGACTATAGAAAGAAGTCATCAAAATATTAAATTAATTTGAGCTCGTTAGAAGAGTTAGGCAAGAATTCATAGAGAATTAAAAATTGGAGATCAAGTATATATAAGCATTAACTTAACAAAGACGATATTGGATGATGAAAATTATGCTGAGAAACACCTTAATATTGTGGGGCCATGATGGTTAGAGTGAGATTATAAAATCACTCTATTTCGTCATATAAAAATTGGTTTCATATTTCATTATAAAAAAAAATTATGTACATGAACATGCTCATGTGATTAACTAGACTGTGATAAAGGTGGAAAAAGAAGGAAAATTTTGTCCAGAACTAATCCATAGATTGGAGCAAGAAGAAACCATGCTTCGAAAGAAAAGAGTAGTTCGAGTGAAAGTGTAGTGGAAATACTTCTCGTCTGAGGAAGCTACCTAGGAACGAGAAGTTATGAGGAAAGAAACATAATGATCATTGGTTCATGAATAAACAAAGAAATTGGAAAACACCAAGGATAGTGTTTTGTTTTAGAGGGGGACTATCTACTATCCTTATTTTCAGCATTCTATAAATGGATGATACACATAAAGGTTAGGGGGCCTAAGAAATAAAATATGTAATTATATATTAATTGTGGAAATTAATATATAAATTTGAAAACAATGTCATTATATAAAGACAGAGTAAATTGAGACCAGGAAATCAAATCCATGAGGATGGACTAGATTCGTAAGGCTTTCCCAAAATTCTCCAGAAGTTCTTGGAGAAAAATAAATTAATTAAATTTTATTATATGGGAGAAAAATATCTAATAAAACCCTCAGTAAAGTGGAAATTTACTAAGAATAGGTAAGAATTAAACTAGAGAGAGGAAAATCTAGTTTTAAAACGAGCTTTTGTTGAAAAAACAAAAGCAAACCTAGGATAAGGGAAACAACATCCCAAAATAACCGAACGCGTTTATGGAAACAAGATGAGGGAAAGAAAGCTTAAATAAGCTATCCTAGTATGACAGAGGGGTTGTCTACACTAAGGAGAAATTGGTCTCTTCTCTGGGGAGAGCTGCAGTAAAAGCTCAAGCTTGGGAGGAAAATAGCCTTTATACCTATGGTATGCACATTCCGTGAACTTTTTATGTTTTATATTGTTGTTGATATTCATATAATTCTAAGGTGGAATTTTTCTATGGGGTCACGGTTAAACGGTGATAAGGCGGTTTGATATAGCACTCATCACAGGTTCAATTCCTTTCCCCGATTAGGGTGATGTATCTGGACATGTTGAGGAAGATGGAGAAAAAAAAATGTGAAAAAAGAGAAAAAGCTGAAAGGTACTACCAACTTACAAAAAAAAAAAAATCGAGGTGGAATTTAGAAAAAATAGTATTTTATAAATTCTAACTTAAATTTCTATAGATTACGTTATATGAATTATGTGTATTGTAGAGGGTTTATTTCATATAAAAGTTGCATCATATGTATTTGACAGAGATTAACCATAGATGAATAGAGTTAATCTTTTTGTGTTGTTACATAGACTTATTTGAATTTAGGGACAAATAGATAGAATATATAATCCCTTTTTTCATGGTATAAATCTATTTTCAAGTCCATATAAATCTCTAAAATTTCATTGGAAAAGTTACGGTATATGTAATAGGATTTAACATAATTCAGCTATAGTAATAATAGAAGATATCACACAAAAATGAGATTCTAACTAGAATAGAGTCTAGAAAGCATAATAATATGGTACACGCTGATGGAGAAATATTGAGTGTGTATTATGGAAGGATAAATGTAATGTAACTATTCTCAGAAACCAAAATAGAACTAAATAGAAATGACATGGTTCGACAACCAAAGTTAAAAAAAAAGATGTATAAATATCAGGTACAATGAAGGAAAATTGTTCAGAGTAGTTCTAAGAAAATTCAAGAGAGAAATCGAAATGTTGGGAGGGGAAACATATCTCTTTAAACCATGACTGCAAAGTCATAATCGTAATTTGGTGAAAAATCAAGAATAACAAATTTACGGAAAAATCCAAAATCCGGAAGGAAAGAAATGGATATGTAATTTTCAAAGAGGAATACAATGAAATGATAATCAAACTATTTCAATTTCAGGAAATTTAAATTAAAAATGATGAATTGTTTCATTTATAGGAAACCAAGGAAGAAATTGTAACACACTCAAACAGATAAATATTGTAAGTGTGAATGCGATGGTAAAAATCGAACGGTAACTAATAGTTTATATATATTGAAAATTTATACAAGTAACATTTTGTTGAATTATGAGGAGATTTAGTGGTTAATAAAATGTGTAATTATATGAAATATGAACCTTTATGTAGAGTGTTGTATAATTAATGTTTCATTGAGGTTATATATTGAATATATTTATATAGCATTCATATAGTTCATGTATTACCGTAGGTAAGGTTTATGCTACCACAAAGGAATGGTAATTGGACTTATTAATGTGAATAGAATTGAGAAATTTATATACACAATGCGAAACTATAAGTCAAAGGTACATAAATGAAAAAAAATATGAATTGGGATATTTCATAGAGCGTAAAATTGTTCCATAAAACAAACCCAACAAATAAACTTTAGGGTTTCAAAAATTTTGAAACCACTCTAATGGGAAACTCACGAATGAAACTGAGAGACTTTCTTACTTCATCGTTTTGGCCGTGAGGAATAGGCTGAATATGAAATGGAGTGAGCGATTCTCCAGAAAATGTGACTCTGTCCAAAATAATAGAAGTTAATATTTGAAATTGGAACAGAATTGAACTTATACACAGAAAAAAGGAATGTAGAAAAAATTAACACAGTGAATTGATACACTAAGGGTTCCCACCTATAATAAGAAATTTCGAACGTTGGAGGAAGAGCAGAGTCTTGAAAAAGGTCGTCCTATGAGGTTACACAATATTAGCATATATTAAAATAGGGCATACCAGTAATACCATTGTCAATGATTTCAGAAATTCGACGTAAAAACACAAGGTAAGGGTTTCTCAATGCTCTCATATCGCAAAGTGAAACGGACACCAAATGAAAAAAAGGAAAAGAAAATGTGAAACCCTACATAATTTATTCAACTCAGGATGAAAATCTAGTAAATCACAACCATTCATCATCACACTGTAGGCGTCTCCGAAAGGACAAAAGCCATGTCACATGCACGAGTAACGTACCAAAATTTAATGGTTGATGCAAGTGAAACAATAATGGTAGAGGACGAGTTAATGCCAGATGAGTACCATCCCATCGTTCTACCTTGGAAGGATAATGGAATTCAATTGAATTAAATCTAAAGTTAAACGAGGAAAAATGGAATTGAAATTAGTGAGGAATTTCAATAGTTAATACATGGAATTATTAAGGTTAGGAATATTTCGATGATGTACAAGAAACTAACATATCGTTGGACATATATATATATATCATGGGCTATATGTCTATATATATATATATATATTCCACAAATGTTTATGAGGTATCTTATATAGAAATATACATACAAATTCTTATGACCGCTTCGAAAATTAAATTGGGGTAAGGTAATGGTTGTTAAGCGTATAATAATCATAGTAATTAGAAATTTATATATGATAAATTATAACTTGAATATCAAAGAAAAAAATATATTCCGGATATATAAATAAGGTAATTTATGACATGATTAAGAATAGTAATTAACAAAAATAAGTTGTTAATACGTTCAAAATACATAGGACAACTATGTATGCAAATCAAAGTAAAGGGAATCCTTTTGTAGAGAAATGGAATAGGTACCTTAAAAACATTCATAGGAATGAATGTATCTTATAAATGAATTTAAGGAGAAACTTATAATATAGATTTGGGGGAATGAATAATAAAATAAAGACATTATCTAAAGTTTATTGTTCATAATATCAATGATGAATATGGTGGAAAAGATCACTGATCACAACCAGAATTTCTATAAAAGGATTTTTTTTGGGTTAGTTGGAGTTGTTACAGTGCATTTTAATTTTTAAATAAAATAAATATTGGTTCGCCCCCCTCTTAGTATTTTTTGGCACCTGGTATCGAATCCAGGTTCCTTCAAAATTATCTTGGTCACTACAATGGAGATTCAAAAAGATGAGATTGTCTTTACAATTAATAGGAGATGATGTCTAGGCAGCTATTGAAAGTGGATAGAAATATCCTAGATCCATTCCCATAAATGATGCAAGGAAGAGAAAATATGAAAGCAATGAAAAAGAAGTGAATTCTATCTTGGGAGCACTTGAACAATAGGAATTAATGAAAGTAATGCAATTTGACACAGCAGAAGAAATATGGGACAAGCTGGTCAAGAGCTGCAAAGGTGATACTAAGGTAAAAAGTGCTAAATTGCAATCATATAGAATGTAATATGAGTATCTTAAAATGCATGATAATGAAATCATTGGAAACATTTATCTTATAGTAGACAAATTTGTAAACACTATGAATGGTTTTGATGATAATATTGAGGATTATACTATTGTTAAAAATATATTGAGGTTTGTCACTCCTAAGCTCAATGCCAATGTTTAAACCATTGAGGAAATGTAGGCCTTGAGTCATATTTATCTAGAAAGACTCCATGGGATTTTTAATTCATATGAAATGAGAACAAAAGGGGATACATCATAAATTAGATAAGTTGTCTTCAAAGCGACAAGAAAAAAAAAAAAAAAAGAACCAAGTGATGCAAGCTACACCTCAGATGAGGAAGAAGAAAACCATTAGGGGAATTTTTAGGTCTAAAATAGGCCTCCTAAGAAAAATATACAAAAATAAAATTTATAACAACCAATATGATTCAAGATGATGATGTCAACCATGGGGGATGATTCACCATTTTCGAAGTAAAAAAGTAAAAATATTAAAAAATAATAAAATAATAAAGCTACTTTTTCAACTTGTATTTTCAAATTATCTCCCTAAGGTTTTACCCCAATTTTCAGCGGGAATGCTCGTTGGATGCAAAATTGTGTTCCTCATCCAAGGAGTACCCATGTTGCATACTTATGAAGGAGCCTGCCACACAAAAATTGAGAAATACATGAAAAAACATGATTGCAATAACATTTTTCATCTATTTATTAATTTTCATGTAGCAGGTTCCATCAAATTATGCAATATGGATACTCCTTGGATGAGGAATGAAATTGTGCATCATATGAGTGTTTCGACTTAAAATTTGAGTAAACTCATAGGGAGATAAGTGTACAATTCCTATTGAACAGGTAGTTTTTTATTTTTTCATTGTAAAATTTGATGATGTAATCCTATCCTATTTTAGTATTTCCACTATTATTTGATAATTTCTTTAGGAGGCCCATTTTAGACATCAAAATTCCCGTAATGATTTTTCAAAAAGCTACCAACAGTTACAAGAATGTTTAAAGGTAAAATTTTGTTTAATGTTTTTCTTATGAAAGTGTAGTACACTATGCTACTAAATTATCATATCAAGAGATTATATTCTAAAGGGAATACTGCTTTATAATAAGAATTACAAAATAAATCTCGCTAAGAAGAAAATATTTTATAATCATGAAGATAATGAATGATCTTCTGATGATGAGGATCATCACTCGGAATATAATAAAGAACACAAAATTAACATGGAATTTGAAGACCAATTTTCATGTGCATCGAGAATTGTGATGATTTAATGTATTCATTAAAATGAATTTATAAACTTAGAAAAATAAACAATAATCAAGAAAATGAAATCGATATGTATAAAGAGAATAACCTAGTTGAAAAAAAGACTCAGTAGAGGTCTATCTAAAGAGGCTAAACTAGTAGAGGAAGCATTAAACAAACAACTTCAAGAAAAGGAAAAACAATGTGACAAATTGCAAAATGAAATTGCTAGGCTAACGAAAGAATTTGAGAAAAAAAAATATAGTTGAATTTATGTCTCAGGTTTGAAAATGGATTTAAAATATTAGAAGAAATTATTAAGGTTGAACATTCTTGATCAATCAAAAAATCTCTTGGATAAAATTTAGATAATTTTAGTATAGCTTCAGAGTCTACAATATATACAAGTACATGTACTAGGAGTTTTTCAAATGTTTTAAAAATAGGCACTAGGCATCAACAAGGATAAGAAGCATCAAGCCATGATGATCTTAAGAAAAGCATGAAACCAAGAAAATAAATGTACTTTTTTCATAATCAATAACCAATTTTTTGAACAATATTCTTCATTCCCAGGTACTGTTAGTTCAATGATTAATGTTTTATTTATCATAACTTTGGTCACAAAGTAACTCATTCTGTAGCTTATGAAAATATCAAGACTAGAGAAGAAAGAAATCGATGATTTGAACAAATTAAGGAAGTCTTCGAATATTATTTTCTCTCCTCTTATGAATGAAGTTGAATGTATGATACGAAACAAATTTCTGCATGCAGAGAATGAACGCAGAAGAAGGTTGATTCCCTATAATAAACACGAACAAAAAGTACAGCCTCCTAAGATATGGAAAATAAACGCTCCTCCTTTAGAAATATCTGGATTAGATTTATATGCACAAGGTCAATAGAATATGTAGTATATTGATATTAGTTAATCGAAACATATGAGAGGTGATATAGATAAACTTGGTTCTTTAAATGAAGTTAAGAAAGGAAAGAATGTCTCCTTTGGTAACAATTATGTTGCTACTATTAGAGGAAAATTATAGGTAATTGTAAAGGATAAAACCAAAGATAAGAATGCGTTTTTGTGGATGGAATAAAAGATAACATGTTGAGTTTCATTCAAATGTTTGATTAGGGATATGGATTTATTTTAAGATCTAATATTTGTTTGGTTAAATATTTGGGCACATGGAATAAAGTAATCAAAGGAAGCATAACTCTATGTAATTTTTCCATCTTAGAAGGTGGCAATGAACACTAGTACTTGAGAAAAACTTAAGAAATTTATTTAGGCTGGGACATCGTAGTTTTAGTCATCTATACAAACTAGGTAAGGAAGAAGTTGTTCATGACCTGTAAGATATCAAGCCTCCCGAAAATAACATTTACAAATATTATAAATTTGGTAAGCAATGAAGGGTTCAATTCAAGCTAAAATAATGTTCCAAAAAAAATATTCTTCAACTAATTCATAGATATTTATGTCAATCAATGAAGAGGAACTCCCCTCGTGGTAAAAATTAATTTATTTTATTAATTTATGACTTCAATAGAATGTTTTAGGTTATTTTTATGACATATAAATATGAGGCTTTTGAATTGTTTAAAATATTCGAGGTTATGCTATAAAATGAATTAGAATTCAAAATCAAATGTCTCAGATTTGATAGAGGGGGTAAATTCAAATCAAATGAATTATTTGATTTTTGATATCAACATGGTATCAAAAGAAAATTCTCTATAGAAAAAAATCCCCAGCAAAATAGAGTTTTGTAAATAATGAACATAATGGTTCAGCACATGGAATGTGAAATTCTTGATGAAACTGGTGTATCTCACACCTTCTGGAGAGAAGCAGTTGAAACAATAGTTGATATCCTTAAAAAATCCCATGTAAGAGTAAACAGTGACAAAACACCACATCAACTATGGTATGGAGTACCCATAACTTTTAACTATAAATTTGTTGGACAATTTTTTTTTTATCGAATGAAATGATGGTAATATTATAAAATTTGAATCCAAATATTATGAAGGAACTATCAAATATTCCTCTAGAATTAAAGGGTACAAATGTGACAATAAGAGACTTCATAAGGTTTTTGAATGTACAGAATTTGTAGTTTACAAACTATTTGTTTGCCCCAGAACGAAAATACAATATGATGATTAACAATATACCACTGAGAGAAAATAAATTATAGGTGAAGAGGAAGGTGAGGCATCAAAAGAATAAAATCAAGAAGAAAGTGTGCCAGAAAATACTCTATCTAGGTTTCTGCAGAAAAATAAGCCTAAAACCCTAATTCTAGGTCATAGAGAGGTTTGAATAGAAAATATAAAAGAATTTACTGGATCATCTTGTCATTTAGATTTTTTTTCTACTATTTAACCGTAAATTATGTATAAAATAAACATATATGAATTTTGGATTAAGGAAATTTATGATTAAATTAACCAAATATAGAAGAATCATACATGAGAAGTTGTTCCAAGGCCAAAAATTACGAACGTAATTGTGACCAAATGGGTATTTAGGAAATAAAAATAAAAATGGAGAAGTGGTAAAGAAAAGAGAACGAATTGTTTGGAAAGGATGTTCTCAAAAAGAAGGAATATATTTTTAAGAAACATTTTCACTACTAGCTTTCCTTGAAGCCATTAGAATGTTCCTAACATTTGTTGGTGTTCACAATTTCAAAGAATATCATATGGATGTTAAATATGGATTTTTAGATGGGGATTTAGAAGAAGAGGTCTATATTGAACATATTGAGGGTTTTAGACCTGGAAATAATAAAAATATTGTTTGAAAACTAAAAAATACTCTATACGGGTTAAAACAAGCTCCCCAAGCATGGTAATATCCCCTTGAAAAAATATCTCAGTCACAGGGGTTCGAGAAAGGTTATGTAGTTTACATATCAAAGAATATAAATACAAACTCTTGGTAGTATTGTTTTATGTTGATGACATCATATTTGGGAGAAATTTTGACTCAATCAACCAAGGGTTTGTTTTAGCCATGCAACAAATATTTGAAATGTATCTACTTAGGATGGTATTTTTCTTTCTCTAAATAAACATCTCAAGGAAATCATGAAGAAATATGGATTAGAATATGGTAAACATTTTTTCACACCTATGCTAACAAGATATGTTCTTATCCAAGATGATAACTCCCCAACTTTTAATCAACTTAAATATAGGTTTATGACTTGTAGTTCACTCTATATTATAGGAACTAGACGAGATAGTATCCATACAGTTGGCATAGTTGGATGATTCCAAGAAGATACTAAAGAGACTCATCTCAAATTTGTGAAAATAATATTCAATTATTTGCATGGCACAATTTGAATATAGTATCCCAATGACAAAAAATATCCACTTGAAGACTATATTGAGGCTGATTTGGATGGTAACATTGACGATCAAGAAAGAACTATTGAAGGAGCCTTCTTCTTGAGATAATTATTAGTCTCTTGGTTAAAAAAAAAAAAAAAAAAATTATGGCCTTATCTACCGCGTAGGAAAAATATGTTGCAACTCCATTTTTTTGTACTCAGCTACTCTGGATGATTCAAGCATTGCAAGATATCCAAGTCAAATTTCCACAACATATACCTATTTTTTTTTACAACATGATATCCATTGGTATTTCTGAAAACCCAGCTATGCATTCAAATACTCATCACATTCCAATCAAGTACAATTTTCTAAGAGAGCAAGTCTTAGAGAAAAAAATAGAGTTGGAATATATTCCATCATAAGTAAAAGTTGTAGATATTTTCACCAAACCTCTTCCTCATGATTAGTTTTAATATCTCCACCAACAATTATGAATGATCTCTCCCACTTCCCTCTCCTAATTTCTCTAGAAAAATATGGCCGTGTGAGATTTGGGTGAGCTATGGCTAAGACCGAGGTATATTTTTACATTATAAACAATGTAAAATTTCAAACTAGAACTGTAAACTCAAACAAGAAATCTACCAAAAAAACCCCAAAAAATGTGAGAAACATCCGAAAAAAATATGTATTCAAGAGCAATGCTTTTTTAAGGGTAAATTTTCAACATTTTTTAAAAGTGGGAGTAAAAACCAAATTGATTGTGCAATTTTTTTTTTTTAAAACACACTAAAAATGCAAAGTGTTGATGGTATAATATCATTCTTCTTTTTGGGATACAATTTCAACATTTTTAGCAATTTTGTTAGATATAAAATAGTAGGACTCGAAAAAACTTAAAATTCCAATAATTTTCTACAATGTCATTATATATAAAATATCATGAGAGAAAAAACCCTAAAATTCTAACCGTTTTCAACCATAGCATTAAAGATAAGATATCATAATTGTCGAAAACCTTAAAATTTTTACAAATTTTCAACCATGGATTGAAAAACCTTAATTTTTAAACATATTTCAGCCATGACATTATGAACAAATTATATGACTAAACTAATCAAAATATAAAAACTTGTCGATTGAATGAAGCATAAGTTATTTCTCTAATCTATTGTTGCATTTTGGATACTCTAAATAAATTAATTCATCATAATTAAAATATATAATCGAATAAACATATAAATGACTCATAACATCATGTAAGATCATATGGAAGTTAAAATATTTATTTCAAGTTAAGATGCAAACATCATTTGCATAAAATGCCTTAGACAATTATTCAAAATCACTCCTCTGTTCTGACACACCAACATAATTTACAACATCTTCAGATGAATGACTGAATGTAGATGGATATGGCCCATATTTTTCTCTTTCATCAAATAGTGTCCCATCTGAGTCAACATGCATGCCCACCATTTAAGGCTTAAAAATTATTCTAGATCAATGAATTGGTTTAGGAAACTTCGATATCAACATAGTTCTTTCTAGTAAAAACCTCTTGAGAACCTTTATCATCATGAAATGAATATTTCCTCTCTTTTTTAGGTTGAATTTGTAAACAATTTTCTCACCATCCTCTAATTTTAAGAGGTTTATGTGAAGATGATTTATATTTGTACCATTTATTTTTCTCTCTATGCCATTTTTTTATCAGGCACAATCTCTGGCTTGTACACACCATTGAATGGGTGTGTATTTGTGGCATACCTATGTAGTTGAACACCCGAAACATCCTAATTTTATTTCATTACTACAATGGCTCTCACCTACACAAATTTTTGTTTTTTCAACTAAATATTATTAACATCTTTTATAAGTATTCGTCGCAATTTGACAAAATTCTATTTTCACATTTAGATCTTCGTTTTTTCATTTCGTCACAAATCGATGAAATTCTAATGCCAATACTGAAATAATTATTTCCTCTTTTTGAGTTTTAGTATTCAGTTTACTATTGATAGCAGTACTCTTGGGCATACATCTTATTCAAAAACTATGGCTAAAGTAACTTCTTATTGTCTTTCTCATTTAATCATCTTACATTTCTTTGGAATGAATACTACTATACTACATTGAACATATAGTCATAATGTTAATAACATTCCCCATTTCCTTATTCAATGTATTACATGAAAGGTTGCTTTTACCATTATGCAGTCATACCATTATTGGGTCTTTAATTTGGGAATGTAGACTGATGATTGGAATTACATCTTATCATTTTTTATGGGTCATATTACCACTATCACCCTAACATATCTCGATTCCACACTTACATACCTCACATTGGTTACACATTTCAAACAAAAATTATTGAGACTTTACACAATTTTTCCCCTAACTATAGCCTTTCCATACATACGAAGTTAGGTTATTTTCACACCATAGGAGGTACTTGCATTACGTTTAACGTTGGAAACCAATTATGGTGGAATTTACTGACTACTCATTTGGTTCGACGACATTAATGGTAGTTTAATTGTCAATGTATATCTTCTGTAACCAAAAGCCTATATATCAATGTGATGAGACCTGTAGTACCAACCTTTAAATATTTTTTCATCGCATCCCATCTGACCTGGTACTACTTATTAAATGCGGAGATCTCTTCAAATTATCTCGAGGGATTTTATACAAGGTTGAAATCAACTTACTTCATTTCATGAGGCCATCTGATCGATCCAGTGTTTTCCTCACATCTACTACCACGTGGACAGCAGAGATGGTAGGAAATTTAGGGTTTGCTGAGGGGTATATTACTTGGCATTTACCGTATTTACATTTCATTTGTCTTTCGCATTTTATTCATTTAGTAGAGAGGTTTTTTCGAAAGATGTTTTCTGCGCCTTCCCTCGCGCTCGTCAGGAATGAACCCAAGAGAAGTCCAACATTCTCTCCTCACAACGACATTATTTCACCCAGGTAATTTTATTCCACCTCCTTCCATTATTTTCTTTCAATTTGGTTAATACGATATTGTCATTTTGATCTGTTTCAATTCCACTATAATTGACAGAATGGAGAAATATTTTTATTTGTTTTAGGATGTTGTCTCTGTATGCATTATTTTCATGATTGTGAACTTGGGTTTCTATTCTCGCTATTGAATTTATGTTGTGGGTAACTAAATTAATTTATCTGAGTTTGTTCCCTTTTGTTAACATAATCCATCTTTAACCATTCATTTTTTATTAATTCACTATTGTTATACTCGAGTTCACTGTTAGTTTAATTTCAGAGATGAACACACTTCTTTTGGGGTTATAGGGTGTTAACTAATCTCATAAATTCCCAAGAGATTTAAGTGTATCACTCAATTGTTTTGTGTTTGTCTTACTATTTCCCTTAGGGTTTTTCCTTTACTATGCCCTACTTGAAACACCGATTGATTCAATGAAAATTGATTTTCTCCATTCGAACTGTCTCTGATGGTTACTGGTTTCACATGGACTATACAGAATGACATTTCAGTTTCTATGCTACTGTCTCAAAGTTTTTGGTTCTTCTCTGGAGCGTTACACTGGTAGACTCGGGATTTTCTGTTAAGTTTTTTTTCTTTTCACTTCAATTTATATCTTCATTTTTGTTTGGTTTTAAGCCCTAATGAACCCTCGCACCTCTTCCTATGATTTTTGGGTTTGCAGGTATATGCAAATGTGAAGATAGAAACTCGTAAAGGTATAGCCTTACTTCTGTGTATTCATCTTCTTTGAAATATCGTTACTAAAATTTTCATTTTATTCCCATGATTTTAATTGTTCACTTGAATTATGCAGGTGCATTCAAACCCTCGTTTTCTTATTTCATGATGAATTGTATTTATTCACCCAACATCCTAACTTGTCTATGACCTACATGGCTTACACAGGTCAGTAACATCGTTTCCAAAACTTCTCTTTTCTTTGTTCCTCTTTCCAGATTTACCCACATTGTGGGTTAATATTCAAAGTAGTTATACCTAGGTCATAGTAATGTGCTAGGTTTAATTTTTCTTTGCCAGATAATTTTTTAACATTACTGGCAGATAATCCTATTCGAGCATGTATTAAATTTAAATATAGTGTTTCCCTTATTCAACTTCTGCTGTGATATTATTTAACATGGAATACTTAAATTTCATTCTTGTGGATTTCAAAATGTGCATGCTGGTTTAATTTAGGTATAATATATATATCGTTTTGATTTTATGTATAATTTTTCATAGTGTCCATTCGATAATTTATTCAGGCTTTCACCGCCTCATCTCATTAAAGAGAGTATGAATATAGATAAATTCTTATTATATACTGTTTGTTGATGAAAATACTCTTTCTATAAGCATAATGTCATAGCCTATTCATCTTATTGTTATAATTTCTGTCAAGATTTCTTGTTATAGTACAGCTACCGCATAGAATATTTATGTAGTTCTACAGTTTTGATTATATCTGACATTCGTGATTCTTGTTAAGAGTAATGTAACAGTTTATACAGTGGAAGTACTGAATATAAAGACTATTTCTCTCTCTCTCCATACATTTTTCTTATTCGGGTTTGTATACATTATATTTAATATACCATTTTGATTTAATAAAAGATATTTTATACCATCAGTTTCTTGATCTTTTATCTATACTCGTTATCTAACTATAGGGGTTTTCTTAGCCTGAGATTATGAGAAAAATGTGCATATTATCTCAATCTGTAATTATGGCTATATTCCAACATCTTTGATGTGGAGTTTATCTTAGAAAATTTTAGTTTAATCATACTGTACTTAATTTATTTTATTTCTAACTTTTCGTTTCAGCATGCCCAATTCTAGAGATAGAATTAACTCAGGTACATGTATTTATGTAGTTGGATTGCACTAGTCAGAAAGTTTCTCATATTTGCAACTTGAATTATATGTCTAATGATATTTCTTTTCTATAACAATTATCATTTTATTACTTACATAGATTATCATAATTCTTGGTTAGACTTCCTAACTCCATATTTAAATATCTAACCAGATTTAGATATTCTGATTGTTGGAGCTGACTCGAATTTATCCATACAACCATACAGATTCCCTTGTTACCACCGTAACAAGATCTGTTAATCATATGCCCTCTTGTCACTCATTGCATTACTGGAAATTTAACTAAGTAAAATCCACTAACCTAAATTCAACAATTTAACATACATATATTTATCTTGACAATATCTAAATTAGATACCATTTAACACATATGTGAAAATTCATATCAAGTAGAAATATACTAGTAGGTGCACATACCAATTGCTACGACTAGTTCCACCCAACCGTAGAGTTATCTCTCTCAAACTCACCCCCGAGCCAAGACCTTAGCTCCTAGTGATAGAAAATCCTTTGTCTATCCTGGAGCAACTTATTTAAGTTGTGCTTTCCGAAGCCTGTTTCCAATTACGACGTCTAGTAATTTCATAATCGTTTCTTCCTGTTTTTCCTAGGCTTTCCCTCATAGAGGTACTTTAAAACTGTCGTTTCTTCTTTTCTAGCTTTTTCTACCTTTTCCCAATTTATTTCCTCTTCATTGCGGAAATTAGGTGTTTATCTCAAAATCTAATTTTGGTAATATTCCTTCCAAGAATTTCTGGAAGGTGTGGGAAAGTCTCATCACCTTATCCACATATTCATGGATTTAGGCTTCAGATCCCAATTCTCAATCTAGTGATAACACATATAATTTCCGATTTTATTTTTATTAATTAAAATAAAATAAATCCACATACTAGTTCTCCATTAGGGTACACTTCCCCCATTGTAATTATTCAATTCTCCATTAAAAATCATAGGAACTTGGGGTGTTACAGATTCCCCCTCTCAAAAAATGCCATCCTCGTGGTTAACAAAAAAAATTAACAATTCACTGTGTAAACAGTGATAGATATTTTTCCATCATATCAGTTTCTCATTCCCAAGTAGGCTCTTTGGGGGTAAAGTGCCTCCACTGCACTTTTACCCTGGCTACGGTTTGGTTCTGAAGTTCAATTTATTTCCGCTCCAAGATTTGAAGCAGCTCTGGAAGGAATTCCCCTTCTGGTTCCACCTGAATCACATTCCAATCAATAACATGAGCAGAATAATGTACATATTTTTTCAATAAAGAAACATGAAACAAATCATGAATTTTAATATGAATGGGTAAGGTTAATTTATAGGCCACTGGTCCCACTCTTTCTAGCACTTCAAATGGTCCACAGTATTGTGGAGCTAATTTTGCACAACTTTCGGTGTGCAAAGTACTCTTCTTAGGCTTAATCCTAAGATATACATGATCACCCCCATTGAATTCCTGGTGAACTCTCTTTTTGTCTGCATAACTTTTCTATCTATCCTGAGTTGTTTTGATATTTTTCTAAATCTGTTACACAACTTTTTCCATTTCTTGTAAAGCTTCTGATCCAACTATCAGTTTATCTTCATGTTGAATCCAACTTAGGGGAGTATGGAACTTTCTGCCATAAAGAGCTTCAAAAGGGCTCATCTTTATGGAAGCTTGATAACTATTGTTGTAGGCTAATTCTACTAAGTGTAAATAGTCTTCCCACTTGGTTGGCCTATCCATAACATATATCCTTAACATATCCTCTAGAATTTGCTTTTCTCTTTTTGTCTGGCCATCAGTTTGGGGGTGGTAGGTAGTAAAAAAATTTAATTTAGTGCCCATACCTCCAAACAAGCTCCTCCAAAAGGCTGCAGCAAACATTGCGTCTTTGTCTGAAATGATAATTTTAGGAACACCATGTAGTCTTAAAACCTCTTTCATAAACACATTTTTTACTTGAGCTGTCCCAAAGGTGGACTATACGGGTATAAAATGAACAACTTTAGTCAAAGTATCCACCACAACCATGATAGAGTCATGCTGATATTTGGTTCTTGGTAAACCAGTAATAAAATCAATGGAAACAGTTTCCCACTTCCATTCTGAAATAGGAAAAGGATTCAACAACCCAGCTGGATGTTGATGTTAAACCTTTACTTGTTGACATTCAATGCATCTAGCCAAGTAACTTGCTAAATCATTTTTCATTCCAGGCCAAAATATATTCTTTCTCAAATCTGTGAGTAATTTCTGGTATCCAGGATGTCCAAAATAGGGCCTTTTATGATATTCATCCAAAATTTCTTTCTTTAAGGAGTCTAAATTACGAATGTAAAATCTATCTTTTAACCCCTTTTGATTTTGTGTATACCCTTTCATCTATTTTTTCATCATTTGAGTCTGAAGCTTTTCATAGTCTTGGTCTTGGTCCACTACCCCTTGAATCAGTCCCTCTAACTCAAAGTTGACACTACTTTCAATGTTATTCATACTTTGCCAAGCATTTCTGCTTAATGCATCTACAATATTGTTTTCTTTCCCTTTGATGTTTTTTATTTCCATGTGAAATTGACTTATGAAAGACAACCACCTAGCTTGCCTAACATTTTGATCTTTTTTAGTGAAGAAATAATTTAGGTTGATGTGATCTGTCATCAGTACAAATTTCTTTCCTAGAAGATAATGTCTCCACATCTTGAGAGCGTGTATTACAGCAGCTAACTCAAGATCATAAAGACTATAATTCTGCTCATGGTTCTCAAGTTTTCTGGATTCATAAGCTATAACATAATTTTCTTGTAATAGTAATTCCTCTAATCCTTCTCCGCAAGCATCTATGCATACTAAAAACTCCTGATCTAGGTCAGAAATCTTTAGAATAGGTGTTGTAGTAAGTTTCAGTTTTTAACTGCTCAAAGCTATTTTGACATTTTTTAGTCCATTCAAATTTTACTCCTTTCCATTGCAAGGAAGTAATGGGATAGGCTACGGCTGAAAATTTATCTACAAACCTCTGATAATATCCTACAATTCCCAGAAAGGATCTTACAGTTGATAAATCAGTAGGTATAGGCCACTCTCTGATTGTATTTAAATTTTCTGGGTCTACAACCAACCCTTGTTCTGAAATTATATGCCCTAAGTATTGAATTTTGTCTTTGAAAAATTCAAATTTGCTAAATTTAGCATACAATTTGTTTTCCCTAAGAGTTTGCAAAAAAATTATAAGATTTTCTTTATGCTCCTCTTTACTTTTTCAATAGATTAAAATGTCGTCAATAAATACTAGTACAAACTTGTCCAAGTATTTATTTAAGACACTATTCATTAAACACATAAAAATGGCAGGTGCATTGATCAACCCAAACGGGTGGACCACAAATTCATAGTGTCCATACCAGGTTCTAAATGTTATTTTACTGATATCTTAATCATTAATCCATAGTAGATGGTAACCTGCCCTTAAATCAATTTTTGAAAACATTGTTGCCCCTCTCACTTGATCAAAGAGGTCATCTATCCTAGGTAATGGATATCTATTTTTTATTGTTAGCTTGTTTAATTAACGATAATCAATACACATACAGAAAGTATCGTCTTTATTTTTCACAAACAGCGCCAGTGCTCCCCATGGGGATACACTCAGTATAATGTAACCTCTATCCAACAACTCTTGTAGTTGCATTTTTAACTCCATTAATTCTGGAGTGCTCATTTTGTATGGAGCTCTAGAAACTAGATTTGCTCCCGACACTAAATCGATTGAAAAATCAATTTCTCTCTTAGGGGTCAGATGAGGGATTTCATCTGGAAAAACATCTTTAAATTCTCTTAGCACTAGTAATCTTTCTTGTAGATTTTCTTATTCTTGTTGTCCAAACTCTTCTACATGAACAAAATACACCTGATATCCTTTTCTAGAAATTCTATTTAATTGAAGGGCTGAAATTTCCCTCACATATATGGGTTTAGGCTTTCCTTTGATTATAACAGGTTTTCCCTCCTTGTCAATGCAGTGTAAGGTTTTATCTAAACAATTCATCATAGCCTTCTTCTTTTCTAACCAGTCCATCCCTATCAGTACGTCATAAGACCCCAATAGAAGAATATTTAAATGTAATTATGTTTGGTATCCATTCAGATTTATGGTTGTTTGGGGTACCTTATGAGTTAATTTTCATTTTTTACCAGTGGCTAAGTGGACTAACCAAGATTTTTGAAACTTCTCTGACTTTAATTTACATTTTTCTACCATTTGAGGACTGATATAACTTAAATATGCACCTGGAACTATTAAAACTCTAACAGATTGGTCAGCAATCATACCTTCCATTTCGACCATAGTGGATTGGTGTTCCACTTGACGATCTTCTAAGGCAGTGCTGATTTTGGGGATGTTCCTTGCTACATCATTAACCCTAGTTTCCTCTCTCAGTACTTGTATTGTCTAGATATTCCTATGTGGAAAATCCCTCAATAACTAAGGTTCTCCACAACCCCAACACTTCAAAGGTTCTTTCATTTTAACATTCCCCTCTCTTTTATTATCTCCATTCATTTATTTGGACCTAGTTTTGGATTGAGCAGTTTGATTTTCACCCATTTCATTGAGCTTATTTCTTTGGTGGTTTCTCCCAAAGTTTTTCAGATATGTTGGTTTGGTTTTCTTCCCATTAGGGTCACCTTTATTTGACCAATTCTTTCCTTGCTCACTCTTACCCTTGAACTTCTCATAACAGAATTTGACCTTCCACACTACCTCATCCATCATCTTAGGGTTATTAAGCTCTATATTTTCTTTATAAACAGTGGGCAGACAGTTTAAGAACCTTTGTACCTTTGCCTTCTCCTCTCTGATATAAGGTACATATCGTAACAAATTTGTGAACTTGGTTACAAACTCAACAATCGTGAGCTGCCTCAATCTGAGTTCATGAAACTCTTTTGCCTTGTCGTCATAGTAGCGTTAATTCAAGTATGAATTTTTAAATTTGACTTGAAAATACTCCCAAGTCACCATTTTCTCATCAATGGCATGAACCATCTTTATTTCTTCCTCCCACAAGGTAGCCTTACCTTACAGTTGAGAAATAGCCATCCTGGCTCTTAAGTTACTTTCATATTCGTAAACCTGAAAGTACTTTATCATATTTAGAAGCCATGCTTCAACATCTTCCTCTTTCTCTCCATCATAGGAGGGAGGTTTAATTTTCCAGAATTCACCTTGTAATTCCTTCTTTCATCTAGACTACTATCTAGAGGTGTCATATTCTTCAGAATCTTCTGAGAAATTGACCCTTCCCTTTCTCTTCCTTCCGAAATCTTCACCTTCTTGACTATTTTGAGAAGCAAATTCTCTTATTAGTTGGTCCTGCTCCTCATTGGCTAAAGATAGCCTTTCATTGTGGCTTTTAAGTTGTTCCATATCTCGTTGCATTCTATGCAACATAGCCATAAATGGAGCATTTGGATCTGGTGTGTTTTCCCCATCACTCAGATATACATACAAATCATCCCCCTCAGTCGTGGTTTGCAGCTGTATGCTTCAGTACTCTTCACTATACATGAAAATAACATTAGCAAAATTTAAATTTCATAAAATTTTACAGCAGCACACATTTTCTGTGTGAGCACATAATTTGCCCAGTGTTTTAGCCAATGCTCTGATACCATTTGTAATGCCTCTCACCTACACAATTTTTTTTTCAACTAAATATTATTAATAACTTTTATAAGTATTCATTGTAATTTGACGAAATTTAATTTTCACATTTAGATCATAATTTTGTCATTTTGTCGCAAATCGACGAAATTCTGACACCAATACTAAAACCATTATTTCCTCCTTTTAAGTTTTAGTATTCAGTTTACTATAATAGATACAAGTACTTTTAGGCATACATATTATTCAACAAATATGGTTAAAGTAAATTCTTATTGTCTTTCTAATTTAATCGTCTTAGCTTTGTTTGGAATGAATACTACTATACTACATCGAACGTATAGTTATAATGTTAATAACATTCCCCATTTCCTTATTCAACGTATTACATGAAAGGTTGGTTTTACCATTATATAATGGTACGATTATTGGGTCTTTAATTTGAGAATGTAGACTGATGATTGGAATTACACCTTATCACGTTTTATGGGTCATCTTACCACTATCACTGTAACATATCTCGATGCCACACTTACATACCTCACTTTGGTTTCAAATTTTGAAAAAAATATTATTGAGACTTTACTCAATTTTTCCCCTAACTATAGCCTCTCCATACGTATGAAGTTAGGTTATTGTCACACCCTAGGAGGTAGTTGCATTAAGTTTAACATTGGTAACCAATTATGGTGTCATTTACTGACTCCTCATTTGATTCGAGGACGTTAATGGTAGTTTAATTGTCAATGCATATCTTTTGTACCCGGAAGCTTATATATCAATGTGATGAGACGTATAGTACCAACATTTAAATATTTTTCCGTCGCATCCCATGTCACCTGGTAATACTTATTAAATGTAGATATTTCTACAAATTATCTCGTGGGATTTTCTACAAGATTGGCATCAACTTACCTTGTTTCATAAGGCCATCTCATCGATCCACTGTTTTCCTTACATATACTACCACGTGGATGGTGGAGATGCTAGGAATCATAGGATTTTCTAAGGGGTATATTACTTGCCATTTACTGTGTTTACATTTCATTTGTCTTTCGCATTTTCTTCATTCAGTAGAGAGGTTTTTTCCAAAGATGTTTATTGTGCCTTCCCTCGCGCTCGTCTGGAATGAACCTAATATAAGTCTAGAATTATCTCCTCGCAATGACATTATTTCACCCAAGAAATTTGATTCCATCTCCTTCCATTATTTGCTTTCAGTTTGGTTAATACGAGATTGTCATTTCGATCTGTTTCAATTCCACTATAATTGACAGAATAGAGAAATCTTCTTATTTGTTTTAGGATGTCATCTCTGTATGCATTATTTTCATGATTGTGAACTAGGGTTTCTATTCTCATTAGTGAATTTATGTTGTGGGTAACTAAATTCATTTTTCTGAGTTTGTTCCATTTTGTGAAAATAATCCATCTTTAACTGTTCGATTTTTATTAATTCACTATTGTTAGAATCGAGTTCACTGTTAGTTTAATTTGAGAGGTGAAAGCACTTCCTTTGGGATTTTAGGGTGTTAACACGTCTCATAAATTCCCAAGAGATTTAACTGTATCACTCAATTTTTTTTTCTTTGTATTACTACTTCCCTCAGGGTTTTTCGTTTACCATGCCCTACTTGGAACACCGATGGATTCAACGCAAATTGATTTGCTCCATTAGAATTTTCTTAGATGGTTAGTGGTTTCACATGGACTGTCCAGAATGACATTTCAATTTCTATGCTACTGTCTCAAAGCTTTTGGTTCTTCTCTAGAGCTATAAATTGGTAGACTCAGGATTTTCTTTTAAGTTTTGTTTTTTATTTTCACTTCAATTTATATGTTCGTTTTTTTTTGGTTTTAAGCCCTCAAAAACCCTCACACCTCTTCCTATGATTTTTGGGTTTGCAGGTATATGCCAACATGAAGATCGAACCTCGCCAAGGTATAGCCTTACTTCTGTGTATTCGTCTTCTTCAGAATATTGCTACTAAAATTTTTCATTTTATTCCCATGATTCTAATAGTTCACTTGAATTATGTAGGTGTGTCCAAAACCTTCTCTTCTTATTTCATGACAAATTGGATTTATTTTCCCAACATCCTAACATTTCTATGACCTACATGGCTTACGCAGGTCGATAACATAATTTCCGGAACGTCTCTTCTTCTTGGGTCCTCTTTCCCAATTTACCCACGTTGTGGGATAATATTCAATGTAGTTATATCTAGGTTACAGTAATGTGCTAAGTTTTATTTTTCTTTTCTAGATAATTTTTGAACATTACTGGCAGATAATCCTATTCAGGATTGTATTAAATTTAAATATAATGTTTCCCTTATTCAAATTTTGTTGCGTTATTGTTAAAATGGAATAATTAAATTTCATCCTTGCGGATTTCATAATGTGCATGCTAATGTAATTTAGGTAGCATATATATATCGTTTTCTTTTTATACATAATTCTTCATAGTTTCCATTCAATAATTTATTCAGGATTTCACTGCCTCATCTCATTAAAGAGAGTATGAATATAGCTAAATTCTTTATTATCTAATGCATGTTGATGAAAATACTCTTTCCGTAAGCATAATGTCATAGCCTATTCATCTTACTATTATAACTGTTGTCAAGATTTTTTGTTATAGTACAACTAGCACATAGAATATGGATGTAATTCTACAGTTTTGATTATATATGACATTTCCAATTCTTCTTAAGATTAATGTAACAATTTATATTGTGGAATTACTAAATATAAAGAATGTTTCTCTATCTCTTTGTACATTTTTCTCATTCAGGTTTGTATATGTTAGATTTAATATACCATTTTGATTTAATAAAAGGTAGTTTATATGATCAGTTTCTTGATCTTTTCTCTATACTCGTTCTCTAACTATAGGGGTTTTCTTAGCCTGAGATTATGAGAAATCTATGAATATTATCTCAATCTATAGTTATGGATATATTCTAACCTGTTTGAAGTGGATTTTATCTTGGAAAATTTCAGTTTAATCATACTCTACTTAATTTATTTTATTTCTAACTCTTTGTTTCAGCATGCCAAATTCTAGAGATAGAACTAACTCAGGTACATGAATTTATGTAGTTGGATTGCACTAGTCAGATTGTTTCTGAGATCTGAAACTTGAATTATATGTCTAATGATATTTTTTTCTATAACAATTATCATTATGTTACTTACAGAGACTAGAATAATTCTCGGTTAGATATCCTAACTCCATATTTAAATCTGTAACCAGATTTAGACATTCTCGTTGTTGGAGATGACTCGAATTTATCCATAAAACCATACAGATTCCCGTGTTACTACCGTAACAAGATCTGTTAAATGTATGGCCTCATGTCACTCATTGTATTACTGGAAATTTAACTAAGTAAAATACACTAACATTAACTTCAACAATTTAACTTAAATATATTTATCTTGAAAATTTCCAAATCAGATACCATTTAACACATATGCAAAAATCCATATCAAGTAAAAATATACTAGTAGGTGTGCATACCAATTTCTATGACTAGTTCCACCCAACCGTAGAGTTCTCTCTTCGTAACTCACACCCAAGCCAAGGCCTTAGCTCCTAGTCATAGACAATCCTTTGTCTATCCTAGAGCGGTTTATTTAAGTTGTGCTTTGCCAAGCCTATTTCCAATTACTGCGTCTAGTAATTTCAGGATTCTTTCTTCTTGTTTTGCGTAGAATTTCCCTCATAGAGGTACTTTAAAGCTCTCTTTTACGCTTTTCTAGCCTCTTATACCTATTCCCAATTTCTTTCCTCTCCATTGGGGAAATTAGATGTTTATCTCCAAATCTAGTTTTGGTAATATTCCTTCCAAGGATTTCTGGAAGGTATGGGAAAGTCTCATCATCTTGTCCACATGATCATGGATTTAGGTTTCATATCTCAATTCTCAATCTAGTCATAGCAAATATAATTTTCCATTTTATTTTTATTAATTAAATAAAATAAATCCACATACTATTTCTCCATTGGGGTCCACTTCTGCCTTTGGACTTATTCAATTGTCAATTAAAAAGCATAGGAACTTGGGGTATTACAATGACCTTTAAAACCTTGGCCAACCATAATGGATATACATGTGGACCTCCATATGCTAATAATGGGATCATGAAACCCTCTTTAATATATTTTACAAAACCCCTATAAAGGTCTTACATGGCTTCATATTATGCACGAGAACTTCAGGAAGAAATATAAATTTCTCTTTCCTCTACCAGTGAGTAATTAATAATACCTTGAGATTGTTTTTCTTCAATATAATTTCTTTCCTCATGTTCATTTGAAATATTTTTTGGCCAAATAAATGGATTCTTCAAAGGTATATCTTCATTTTTCTATCTTGAAATGATATCACTTTTATTATTAAAAAAATTCCTCCACCAAACCAAATCAAAAACATCACAGTACTCATATTTATATCTAATATATTTTTTAATTTCCTCTACACATTGAACACATTTTTTTCTCTCTTATGTATTTGTGCATTATTAATTTCCATAGCTCATTGTAATAACGACGTATTTGATGCAAATATTGGATGATCTGGAATGAAATTAAAAAATGTCAAACCTGATGACAACCCCCATTATACTGTAGTTGAATACTTCTTGCCCCATATAAGTGTTTTCCCACCATTTTTTTTATACGAAATTGATTTTGGAAACTATCATTAAATTTTTCAATGTATTCTCCTCACCGTGTGATCACATAATAAACCTTTTTCTGTCAATAATTTCTTCCAACACATGAAAAACAAGCTCTCAAATGTATGATTTCTTAATACATTTAATTAATAATGGAAATATCCCAACTTATTTCCTCCTTAATGTTACTGAAAAATGACTGAAAATATTATAAATATGGTTATCAGTGTTCCTAACAAGAAGGAAACTAACCTTTACTTTTTGAAAATTTCCCCATTCAACAAGCATGTTTAGATATCCAAAAAAAATTGATTTTTATTTTCATGACAAGTGTTGTTCAATTGAAAATGAAAAACTTGAGGAAAATTTCCATACCAATGAGAAAGAACATCATGTATTATGGTTATTGTCATATTTTCATCATTAAGAATATTTGGAGCCATGAAATATTCCCTTGTAAACATTTGCCCATTGGAGATCATACAACCGACCAAGTGAAATTGAATAAAAATTTCCTCCTATACTTTTTTTGGTGTGAAAAAAAAATGTGGTAGAAGTTTTTTCTTTTTTTCCATACTATCAATTATAAAACCCAAATATTTATTTGGATGATCATACCACTTATTTTGATTCTTGTACAAATTTTTCCTCTCAATTTTTTGTTGATTGTTATTCTCTTGAAGTGTTTTGAAAATAGAATATGCCTGTAACATAAAATAAACCTATTAATAAATACATTTCATAGTTGATAACTATACAACTATTAAAAATCATGTTAGTAGTGCTTAAATGTTATTTCCCCTTGAAATTTATCCCTTTTTTATTAAGATACACATATTTACTGCAAAACCCCATCCTTGTCTTCTTAAGAATATGAACATTGTTGAATTATTTCCTCCACATCTTAAAAAATTATTGATATGTAATAAAATTACTATCTTCTTCAACACCTTCTACATATTATTTGTATAACTTTTAGATTTCTCACCCTCAAAAATTATCTCTAATATGTATTATGTACCTATTTTTCATACATTCATGAAATGCAAACTTTTCTCCAATGCAATCTTGAAATGGATATGTTAAGAAATACTTTCGAAAACATTCACTTGAAATCAGATCATTGATAGAACTTCTTCTCATGAGATATTCTATCCTACCCCTTGTATAAGTAAAATATCTTTGACTGATATGAAAAGGTCTACTCCTAATCCTATATACAATATTTGTTGGAAGCATCTCCATCATTTCATAATCCTCTCTATAAGTATTTTTATAATCATTAGGAGTCATATTATCCTCACTATGATCATTGTGAACATAGTTAGGAAGCTCATCACAATCATTTCTTGGAAAGTATTCATTATCATCCAAGCCTGAAGGAAATTCTTCACCACCATCATTTTTTATATTGAAAAATTGACTCGAAGGATCTTATTTATCATTTGTATCTTAACCCTTTGTGAGCGTTGCCCTCATAGTCCTTAGGATTAGAACTAAGTGGAAAATTTACTCTTTATTTACTGGGTATTTTTCATCCTGCCTTTCCTGAATTCTACTCTCATAGTCCTTAGGATTAGTACTAAGTGGAAGATTTGACTCTCTATTTACTGGAAATTCTTCATCCTCCCCTTAAACTGTGTTGCTCACATAGTCCCTAGGATCAGGAATAAGTGGAAAAATTTACTCTCTATTTACTCTAAATTATTGATCCCTCCCTTCGTCAGTGCTACTATCATAGTCCTGAGGATGACGACTAAGTGGAAAATGTGACTCTGTATTTACTAGAAATTACTCTTCCTATCATTCATCGGTTCTTCTCTCAAATTCCTTAGGATTAGGACTATGTGGAAAATGCGACTCTCTATTTACTAGAAATTATTCAACCTTCCCTTCTTCATTGCTTCTCTCATTTTCCTTATGATTACGACTAAGTGGAGAATTTGACTCTCTAATTACTGTAAATTCTTCATCCTACCATTCATTAGTGTTGCTCTCATATTCCTTAGGATTATGAATAAATAAAAAATTTGGCTCTCTATTAACAGAAAATTATTCATCCTTCCCTTCACCAGTGCTACTCTCATAGTCCTTAGGATTAGCACTAAGTGGAACATTTGACTCTCTATTCATAGCGAAAAAATTCTTGTTATATTTATTAATATATTAAGAGTTGTTACATGAGAAATATTTTGATGCTCTATAAAGAGAAACTTCACTATCAAAATAATCCAGGACTATTAGATAGAAGGTGTTGAATTATACAAATGCACTTTCTCCCAAAGAGAAATTATATCTTAAAGAACGAAAATTTCTACCCATTGTTGCCCCCCAATTTTTTTCGCCGAAATGTTCCCTCCAAAAATTTATTTTTAGATATTTCCCTCCAAAATTTCCTTCTACAATTTATTTGAAAACACTCTAATTAATTTTTTTCTTGAAAAGTTTTACCTTACTTTCCATTCAAATTTTCCACACAATTTTTTATTTAATACATTCGTTCGAAATTAAAATAAATATTTTAATTAAATTATTTAACATCTACTAGAAAATTACATTAAAATTTATAGTTTATATTATATTTTTTATCACATTTAACAAAATTTAATGTATCATCATAATGTTAACTATATATGATTTTTTTTTTTTAATTTTACTTTTAATGCCACAATCAAGAAGCGATAAAGTAATCCTATAATATTTTCTATATAATCAATTTCATTGTTACTATTCCTTAGATCACATCAAGCATTCAAGATATTTCCTTGAAAAACATGGAGTGATTTTGCGGAGGAGCTACACTGTCATTGACAAGGCATTCAACAAGAGATTTTTCATTTGAAAGATAAGTCTCCTTTATATTTTGACAATTTAAAAATAAATTTTTGGAAAATAGGTTGTTTTGTGCTCACAAATCATATTTTTTAATTCATTTTATTTTTTCTTGTGGGGCATTTCAATTAATTAATTCAAAATTTAGGAAATTGTTGAAACAAGGGACAACTTGGTGCAAATCCCACTAGGGTGAATGGTTGAGGACAATGAGGATAAGTCATAAATACCTAGAGGCTTACTAGTTGGACCATGTGAGTAGCATTTCTAGGTTCCTCTGGGAAATGAAGAAAATAAGTATTCAATAAATAAATAAATAAAAAAAAATTATTAAAAGAATTATATTTTTCTTTTTTTAAATAAAAATATTGAATTTTTTTTTCACCTCAGCCAGGCTCACCCGCCCTTTCAAATAAATATAGCTCAAGGGCCCTGGCTTCCCAAGGATAATTCCAGGAATCATCCCTGACTGCCCACGGTCATTACACCACAGGGGTGGGCGAGGGATACCTTGTCCTTACCTGTCTAGGCCTATGGGCCTCGGTGGGAGTGGGAAATCGGCCTGGGCACATACCCCCAACATAGGGTACTTAGGTGCTTCGGCCATGGACCTAAACATGGGAAAGATAAGGACCCCAACATAGCTCATAGAAAATGGGCCCTGTGTTGTTACGGCCCATAGGCCATCGATCTAGGCGAGAGGCCCCCACATCGGCTCGTAGCCCATGGCCGAGTGCTAATCCCTATTGTAGACCCTTGGCACCCAAGTCCCCCACACCATGATACTATGTGTTTGTCTACGAGTGGCCATTCCATAGGCACATCGCCAAGGGGTCTTGGGAGGCTAGGATATATTCAGGGAATGAAGCATTGGAGCCTAGGGCCCCTTGGTTGTGGACCTTGGCGGGGGTGGATGCTGCCTCTAAGGCCCATGGCCTAGGGCACCAAGTGTTAATTTCAGGAATCGACCCTCAACAGTGAGGGTTGATTCCTGGTATCGACACTAGGTTCCCAAAGCCCCTAGGTTGTTGGCTTGGGAGAGGGTTCCTCACCTGCCAAGACCCACAATGTAGTGGCGTTGGGCACCGAGGGCCCTTAGGCCATGACCCTGGGAAGTGTAGAGACTGACCCTTTAATTTACTAAATGAGTGCTAGGCTTTAAATATTTTTGTTTCTTTTTTTTTTTTAACATAGTAACTAGGAATTTAAACCATAATCATACAAGTTTGAAACTCAGTAAAAATTAATTCACTTATATCACAGTCCATAAATTTAACTTCATAAAAAATACATCTATTTAACTGGTTGATCTAGGCACAATGAAATCATCATACTTAGAAACAATCTAACTAACACATGTACTGTTCACCATTAGACGAGAACCAAACTTGACTTGCCACTGCTTTAGCTCCCTTGCTATTGTCTACCTCCGAGCCAGAAGGTTGTTGTGCTTAATCTAAATGTAATTACCCACCGGTTGACCTCCCAGCCTACCCCTTGGGTACTCTCCTTCCCCACGAACCCCCGAGCTGCTATGGGGTTGTACAACGACGGAATATGCTATCTGATAGAGGTGAGCCCCTCTTGGCTCAAGATTCCCATCTCTATAATCTTCTACCTCACCAAAATCAACTATAGCTTGTAACCACTCAAAATCACATAATCTCCTCCATCCAACCATAGCATCCCCAAAAGTTCCTTTTCCCTTCCATTTCCCTTTATTTTATAGAAAGCCTCATAGGTGACACTTGGAATTTCATGCATAAATAATTATTTTTTTACTACCCAAAATCTGATTATTCACCCACCCATGTGTCACCCTCTCATCAAGGCTCTCCAAAAATAATTTACTTAATTATTCATTTAATATAGTATTTCCCTCAACCCAACAAGGTTTCCTATTTCTTCTCCTAGTTGTCTCTTTATTCCTTCTTTTTACTCCTTAATTTGTGTTCATTACTCAATTTATTTGATGATTCTCAGATTTGGTCCCCTAACTACCTCAATTTGCCCTTTTGATGAATATTCTTATGTTGGATTTTTCCACATGGAGGTTCTCTAAATTTCTCAAATTTTAATTTATTAATCTTATTTTATTTCACCACCCTCTTCTCTTGATGAAGTTTTTAATAAATCTTTCTACTTGACTCTATGTCCCTCTTTCCCCCTTTTTCCTAATTAAGTCTTGTGTACTTAATATTTTGTTTGAACATGGAAAGGGTAGAGTTATCATGGTAAATATTTTATCTCTTCCTATTCCTCCCTTACCCTATGTTTTATTCTTGATTTAATTGATCTGGTTCTAACATCATATGCCACTCGATATGATTTAGTTGGATTTTCATATATTGATTATATTGATTAGTTTCTTTAATGATGTCGAAGGTGTCAAGTGGGTCATGCTTTTCAAGAACTTCCATTCGAAGTTCCAAGGGTGCCATGCCTACGAATTTATTTCTGATACCAAGGGTGCCAAATCGGTCATGTCCTTCAAAAATTTCTCTTGAAAATCCAAGGGTGCCACACCACTTGCCCTTCAGGTATCTAGTGGTTACAAGGGGAAATTATATGTGTAATCACAGAGACCCCTATCATCTCATATGCTTCCTACTATAGTGAGAATAATGGTGTTGGGGATCAAGGAATCCACCTTGATGCACACCCCCCAGAAATCCTCGTGAGCGAACCAAATTTGGGACCTGCCCTCACGACATCTTGATCTTCAAGGTGAAGGTACTTTGCGCTTTCCATCCTAAGTCATGGCAGGAGGTTAGCGGGTGAGATCAGGAACACTGTTCTACCCCCCCCATGTTGTTCCATCCAATTGTACAACCCCATCACCCATATGTGAGTCATCCGTTCAAGAAATTAACATGTTCCTGCAACCACTGACATATCATCAGTGTGTGTGTGTGTGTGTGTGTGTGTGTGTATATATATATATATATATATATATATATATATCAAGTTCCAAACTAAACTTATAATTTCAAAGACAAAATATTAGTTCTTATCAAACCAGATTTTGTCAGCTCATCATATGCGAGTTCCTATGGAGGTTTCCTGTAATACTCAATAATCATCAATCACCAAGTTTCTTAGTGTTAATTATTTTCATAACAAAATCATCAACATGACATAGTCATCCACATCATTGTTTATCGTGAACTAGAAGTAATGTAAGTAGACACATTCATCACAGCTATCATCATCATAACGTCAATATAAAAATACATATCCATCAAAGCCACCATCATCCTAACACTGACTAGAAAATAAACACATCCACTAATAGTAGAGTGAAGTGTCAGTATCCTCCACCTGAGGTCTTCAAATAATAATGTGTGAGCCTTAAGGCTAAATCATTGTTAATGTCATATCAAGGTCAAAATTGTAGAGTGGGGCACTACATACACCCCCCCTTAAATTAGACTTCTTCCCGAAGTTTCAAACCATGGAGGTGATGACATATCCATCCAAGGAATCATCATTGTAACATCAATAGAAAACATATCTATCCATGAAATCTATCATCATCATGATATCAATATAGAACATGCACATCCATTAATGCTACAATCATCATAGTATCAATAAAGACATAAATAACCATCAAACCCACTAATAATAGAGTCATGTGTCTGGATCCTCAAGCTGAGGTCCTCAAAGAATAAAGTATGAAGGATCAGTGTCTATCAACCAAAGTGGGGCACTACATTCACCCCCTATTAATAATGGACTTCGCACCAAAGTCCTTAGATTAGGAAAGGAAATTAAAATAGGGAATACATATCCTTAATATCCTCTATTAAAATCTTGCTATCCTCATTGTGACAAGTATCCTCAATTTTTAAATCGAGCAATTTCTCCCTGATTTTTGTACATTAAGGAATACTGAAATATTTGAGGGTCATACTTAAAAAATATTCCATCTTTTTATGGTTTCCCTTTACGCAATTAATACAAACATCATATTTACTTGTTAATTTTGATTTCTTCCCTTATATAGTGTTTTAATGGTCTTGGGTGATTATGTGTCGTATGCATTGACGATCAATCCCCACAGTTATATTTTATCATTCTTGATGCCAATTCTTTTGGGGTACACAACATCATTCAACAATGTATAATAAGTGTATGGATATGCCTAATACATTACATCAATATTCATTTTGTAACAAATTTGGACTACTTGAGAGCCATTAGTTCGTATAAACACCATCCCCAAGTAAGTTAACAAAATATCTACAACTTATATGTTTATTTCCCATATATTAACACAATTGATTTCAAATGAAATTAAAATCATCATAGTTATATATGTTTAACATCTATCACCATAAAATATCTCACAAGAGGATGTACAATTTTTTAGTGACCATTAACTCAAAACCGCATGTGCAATGAACCTACGTTAAGGTGCATCAATTCTTCTTGGGAATTAATATCAACTACATCACTTACACCACTTAGGTTTAATTAATAAAATGGCTTTTAGGCTAGGAATAGTCACATAGTATATATCCTTTAACATTATATCATTAATATCGTTATATGATAAAGCTCCAACAAAAATAAATAACCATACAAGTCTATGATAGGCTCCAAAAACTAGCACTCAATATTAACCTATATCAAATTAGTACTAATCCTTTTGAATTTCTTAGCTGTCACATATTTGAACCCAAGTGTATTGTAATTATCAATTTCAATGTGTCTAATCATCATTTTCTCAACAATCACCTAAGCTAACCTCCTTCATGTATCACATGCATGGCACGTCTCTACTGTGCAATTGCATGTTCCCTCTTCTTCTCTCATAAAGGAATCGACATGAAATTTTAGTTCCATACATTTATTCCACAGTCTGTACATATATATATATATATATATATATATATATATATATATATATATATATATATATATATATATATATATATATATATCTGTGTGTGTGTGTGTGTGTGTGTGTATGTATGTATGTATGTATGTGTGTATGTATGTATAATGTAAGTAGTCTCTGAGTCATTATTGGATCCATCAACATGTCCCTAGGTGTTCCAATTCACTTGTGATGGCTAAGCATTCCAAAAAACACTATGTCATGAACCATATTGTTTTATAGTAAAGGGGTATGATCATATGAGAATTGACTAACTAGGTTAAGAACCACGCACATGAGCACATACTTATGGCCTTCCTTTGCCAAAGTATTTGGTAAGACTATAAAAATACTAAAAACCTAATATAAGAAAAGTGATAGACTTTCATCTAGGATTTCTCAAGATGAATGGATGAGACACGCTTGTTACTATTCTCGTCATTATTTTTTCCCAGATATGAAGTGAAACTCTAACCCTCAAGATTTCTTGTTTAATTCCAGGTAGATGGTTCATCCTAGAAGGAGTCGCCTCTAAGTTGTAATATACCTCTTTTATACTCAATTTTTATTTTTTTTTCCAATTATCATCTTACTCTTTTTCTTCCATTCAATTTATTAGATTTTTATAAATCCATTCTTAGATTAATAATATCCAAGTTATACATTATTTTCACTTGGCATAATCACATTTTAATTTAAATTATTTTTCCTCTTAACAAATGTATATAACCCTCTATATACATTATTATTCCATAGATCACTATCCATTTAGGGATCACTATGTCACTATTCAATTTATCATTCCCCAATTTAATACTCAATTTACCTTGAGTAAATTTTCCTTTAACCTAACATTGAGCCCATTAATGAGACTCCACCCCAATCATCATGGGTATATACATATATGGTAATTATTTTCATACCATTCGATTTTAATTGTAATTACACTTATGATTTAAATTGCATAAGAGTTTATGACATTCTTACAATTATTCCTCATATCTAATATGATTTTATTACCATAATGCATTCATTTATATGAATCATATTACATCTAACTTTAATATACAATCTCTCCTCGGTTTCATAACTAAATCCTAAGTATAGTGCATACCTTTATTTTATGATACCCTACACATCTTAAACTGGTAAATTCGAATGATATATTGCATCTTACGAAAGTATTCATGCACAGTAATATAGTGTTGATATTCATTGGATTATAACTCCCTTTTGATTTAGTATGAAATGAATATCATTGTACCCTAACGTTATGATAATTTGATGGTTTCATGTTAAATGAGTTAGGGTAGGTATGTCAACTGACATGTATTAATTCTACCCTCCTCGACTTTCTATGCAAGTACATTTGTATTTAAAAACTTCACTCATTCGAATCCTCAAGACACGGAATTTGATATAACTTATAGTCTTTATATAACAGTTTTGAATTCATTTTAATTCTTCTTTGCAATGGTACTGTAACATCTCTTATACACAAAAATTTATTTTTTTCCTCTTTCCTGATTAGGATCACAACCTTGGTACTTACAGGTATTCTTACTATTGTAAGATTTCCCATGCGAAATTTTGACTTGACCTCAATTCTTATCAGTCAACTTAGTCGAATTATATATATATATATATATATATATATATATATATATATATATATATATATATACTTGTTTGTATTTCTCAGGTCAGTTCCTCAGAGTTTTTTCCAACTCCAACAACTCAATATGCCCTTCCTTTAACTTTTCAGTTAGCAAGCTTTATAGACTTTCCGACATCTATAATTATAGAGTTTCAACATTTATGATTATAGAGTTTCAGCATCTATGTATACGCATATATGCATACATATACATATGCTCATTTAACTTCATTTATTTCAACTACTTTTGTAGCAGTTGATATTGAAAGTGGGTAAATGATATTTTCCAGTATTTTAAATATGCCTTTACTCTTCTCTTACACATGTACTTTTAGAACACATAAGTAGATTTTCAATAAGACTTTTTCCTTATTTCTTGCTATATTTATTCAGCATATTTGTAATTCTTGCGTATATTAAACTCTTCCCTTGGAAATATAGAATATAGATTATTTTTCTGAAATCAAATGGAAGTAATGAAATCGAGTTTGATATTTTATACTCACTAATTGCAGATCCTAGTTTCTTAGTTAGGATTTAATTTCTGATTTCGTATATGTAAATTTTTTTGTAATGGAACAATTTAAATTCTTAATTCTACAATAGTTGTCACTATAGTATGAATATTATATTGCAAAGCAATACTTCTATAATAGGATTAGTTATTTTCTACCTGCTGTTCCTGTTTACAGTTTTGTTAAAATTTTCTGTTTATACAACACAGCAACTAAATTTTCATTTAAAAGACAGCAAGCTACAACTTTAAATTTTTCATTATATTAGACATTCAGATGATCTATCATCTCTAAAATTTATTATTGTAGGGTACCTATCCCCAGATCCAAACCATTTTTGGTTTCGATATTCTAGGAAATGGGCCCTACTTAACTTTCTCACTGTTATTAAACATACTGAAATTTCAGCTATTCGATCTAGTTTGTAACTGCATGAGGTACTGAAAAAATAGTAAATATAAAATTTGGATAAGAATTTATAACATAAAAATTCATATAACCTTGATATACTTAATATAGACTTAAAATAATCTCCAAAATTATCCATGCATACCAATACTATGACGAGTCATCCCAACCTTAGAGTTCTTCTATCTCCAGAACTCACGCTTGAGCTGAGATCCTCCAAGGAAAAACTAACGTCAATCTATTATGGAGCAGCTTATTTAAGCTATGCTCTCCCCAAAGCCTGTTTCCAATTCTGCGTCTAGAATTTCAGGATGCTTTTATTCCTATTTGCCTAGGCTTCCCTTAATTTGGGACTTTAAAGTTGCTTTCTGCTTTTCCAACTTATTATCTCTTCCCAACTACTTTCCTCATCATTGGGGAATTTAGATTTTTCCTCAAAAATCTAAATTAGAAATAATTTCTTTCAAGGATTTTTGAAAGATTTTGGGGAAATTCTTAGCCTCTTTCCACAACCTCATGGACTAGGCAAGTGATCTCAAAATCTCATTTGGTCATAGTACACACATAAAAATTTTATTTATTTTTCATAATTACATAATTAGCTACATCCACACAATAATTATCGATTGGGGTCCACTCCCCTTTGGATTTATGTTGAAATGTCTAACTTGAAAATCATAGAACTTGGGGATGTTACATATTCCCCCTCTGAAAACAAACACCATCCTCGGTGTTAACAACTAACTACTATAGTTTATTTTGAAAATAAATATGGATACTTTTCCATCATCTGAGCTTCTCTTTCCCACATAGCTTTTTCAGCAGTAAAGTGCTTCCATTGCACTTTTACTCTAGCTATTGTTCAATTTTTCAGTTCAATTTCTTCTCGCTCCAAAATTTTAAGTGGCTCTGGAAAGAATTTCCTTTCTGGTTTCACCTGAATCACATTCCAATCAATAATGTGAGAAGCATCATGTACATAATTTTTTTTCAATAAGGATACATGAAACACATCATGAACTTTAATATGCAAGGGTAAGGCCAGTTTATAAGCTATTGGTCCCATCCTTTCCAACACCATCCTCGGTGTTACACTTTAACGTTGATTTTTTTTTTTCAAATTTTATGAATATTTCTTCTTCGTCCTTGCTCCTAGCTTTAATCAGTTTTCAGCAGAGTACTCTTCTTCTTACACTCTATTTACTGATGCCTTATGAAGTTGATTTTCTTCCTACTTGTTTGCAAGAAGTCTGTCTAGAAATATTTTATTCTGTTTTCTCTGTCCACAATTCATACCACTTTATGTAAGTAATATCAGATACATATAATTGATAAGCCACAACAACATTTTGAATTTAAATAATTTCAAGAATTTCAGTTATTAGTCAAACCGTTCAGGTTCATAATAGTTTAGTGCACTTTTAGTACAACTACTTATCCTTTCTTGTTTTTCAGTGAGATTTTATCTTCACGCAAACTTGGTCGAGTTCGGTTTTTCTGGATTTTCTAGGTGATTTATCTACACTTATTTTCACCTTTTTCTCCTTTTTTCCAGAATGTACAATTTCCTGTGACACACTTGGCTAAACAAATTTACAACTTTTCATTAGTATTCATGAATGAAAGAAAACAACTGTATGATATGCATGGTTATGATTACTCTTTCTTAGTTCATAGTTGTCTATAATTCAATTCCTACTTCACACATGAAAATTTTTCTCTAACCTCTTTTATAAGTTTCATATTCATACTGACAATACCTCTAAGGTGTGCAATAATGTACAACTTTATGTTTCATTATTCCTTTTTTTCAAGTTTCCTCAATTTTATCCACTAGTTCAAAACTTACGTGAATAAATTTGGATCTGATGGGTTTCCCCCACACCCAAGTCCAAATACATCTCATCCTCCTTTCCCCCAGTGTGTAGTTGTATGATTTCACACTATTACCTGGTCTTTGAATTTAAGACTCAAGGAAATTAAATTTAATAAAATTTACACCAGAAAATTTTTATAGTGTGAGTACATATTTATTTTATAGTGATATATATCTATTACTATAATTTGTTACATTCCCAATAATACATCAAAAATGAATTTGGCACAATTTTCGATTAAAAAAAATCACCAGAACTTGTACATTTACTTTTAATTGTAAGTTCATGCTTTACTAATTCCAATGATGATTCACCAATTATACATATATGTGAATTTTACTAATCATTAGAAATCAACCCATGGTTTATATAAACAACACATATTTTCTGATAAAGACCACTTACAGCCTAAAATAAATGGATTATAAATATATTATAAATGGATTATAATATATTGAGGAAAATAATTGTGCTCCATTTGATTCTTATCCATGCATGATAATTTTCATAATTATTTTCACATGGATTTAAAAAAACAATTGTTAGATTTTCAATTCTACTTTAGCTAACTCTCCTGGGAAAATTTGATTTATCCCTTCATTCATTCATTCATAACTCAATGTAATAGGTCCACATTACACTATTTAATATGAAATGATCCACCATAACTAACCCAATCAATTATTTAACCAACTATTTAGATTTTATTTATAACTCGTACTTAAGCTTACCACTTCATTAACTTCCATGTACATGAAATAAAATATGCTTATTACCAAATACTTTAGTCATGACTTAAATATACATGACTTGAAAAATCATCTTGCTAAATTTACCAAATATCAACATCCAATTTTTCCTTTTTAACACTTCATCTACCACAATAGTGTTTATTACTCTTTTAATATAATTAGAGTAATAATATTCTGGCCATATGGTGAAATATGTCATTCCACTTTACTTGTAAACTATTAAGGTGAATTCACTTTTAATATTCCCTAGTGAATTAGTTCTTCTCCCTTAATCTCGTGGGTATAAAATTTGAATTTTATTGACTTAAATAAATTATCATGTATAAAAATTCATACAAATTCAAAAAAATTAATTTTATAACTTGTACCAAAATCACCATACCTACAATTTTAAAGAGGTAATAGATGAAACATCTCCCATTACGATTTTATTTTTTTACCTCTCATTAATATGTAACAAGATGACCTCCACATATTTAACTAACACTCTTAATGTTATAATATCATCAAAGGCTACATATGGTATACCTTTCAAGTTCTTTTATATTCTGGATATTACCATAGCATACATATACCTCCTTCTAGATAATATTAACAATAGGGTAAAGTTTTTATTAAATTTGAAGGATATCTATTTTAAAACCTATATAAAGTTCCTGTAACACCCCTAGTTTTATGTTTCTTTCAAAGTTAGACATTTGAACTTTAATCCAAAGGGGAGTGGACCCAAATGGATAAGTATTTTGTGGATGTAATTAAATATTTAATTATGAAAAAATAAATACAATAATTCTGTGCAGATTGACGAAATGAGAATTATGAGATCACTTCCTAAATCCATGAGGATGGAAAGAGGCAGATACTTTCCCCAAAAATCTTTCAAAAATCCTTGAAAGAATTTATTTCCAAATTAGATTTTGAGGAGAATCTAGTTTCCCCAATAAGGTGGAGAGTAGTTGGGAAGAGGTAAAAAGCTGGGAAAATCAGAAAACAACTTTAAAAATCTCTAAATAAGGGAAGCCTAGACAAACAGGAAGAAAAAAATATTGTAATTCTTGATGCAGAAATAGAAACAGGCTTTGGGGAGCAAAATCTTAAATAAGCTATTCCTGAACAGATTAGAGGTTGGTCTATTCTAGGAGATGATCTCAGCTCGGGGGTGAGTTCTGGAGACATAGGAACTCTAAGGTTGGGAGGACTGGTCAATTTCAAAATTGGTATGCCTAAAATGTTTAAGTATGGTTGAATTACTTGTTATTTTGTTTTGTGATTACTGATTGTGGATGTTAATTTACTGCAAAGCTGAAAGTGCTACTCCATACATTTAACATAATTGTTTAGAAGAACTTAATCCTCTTAATTTCGTAGAGTTGTAGGAATATGAATTATGGGAAAAATCACCCAGAATCTCTAAACCTATTGCTGGTTTAAATCTGAAGATTTATACTAGTCCCATAATCCATTAAGATTATAAATTTAATCTTCTTCTATGGAATTAATTATATATGATCTAGGAATCCAAATATAGAATATTATTTATGAAATTGTAGAACTGTGAACATTAGGTGCTGCACAAAAATTATATATATAAGTTTTCTGACAATTGCTTCTAGTGTGAACAATTGCGTGAACAGAAACATATGTATTGATTCTAGATCTACAGTTAGTAGTTGAATTTAACGAGTCTAGTTACTAAACTATGAACAATTATAGAAAGGAAACTTTAGTTTAATCATCATAGAAGAATGATGTGTAGTAAATCAGAATTTATATTTTGGATTCCTACTAAATCAAAAAAAGAAGAAAAGGGAAAATGAAATTTACCAAAAGAAATGATAAGAAAATTTAACTCTGAATGTCAATACCTTCCGGAATGAGTCAGGATTTTTTTTAACAGAGCAGTAGATATCATTGATATATCTATTGACCAATATAGTTTATGATATATCATTTTTATGCATAGGAAAGTTACAATGAAAGGTTATAAAAAAAAAAACACATTGCTGACAATATAGACTGTACAATGAAAATGAAAAGGAAAAATTATTTCTATAACAATAGGAAAAAAGTATATCTATATTCTGAAATGGCTCGTTGTCCATAGACAACTACCGAAGGAAAGTACTATTGAAATGAATTATTATTTAGCAAAATCACCATAAGTATAAACAAAAGTATATTTCCAACTGTGGTATATTGAAAGAAGTTATTGAAATTATGCTTCTGAATTATATCAGAAATTTCTAGCAGAATTCAATTAGACGAAGAATAAAGTCTAAAATTTTTGGCTAATAAACATAAGAGTGTATATACTAAAAATCTGAAATGTATTTAGTAGAAATTAATACGATTTGAAAAGGATTATTATACCAAACCAGAAGCACACCAGACTTCTATTATCCATCATATAAACCTTTATATAGAGAAACGAAAATTATATATCCAATAACTAGTAAATAGGCATATGGAGGAGGAGATTTTTAAATATGACTACGCTGGCCTCTGCAAACCGAGAGAGAGTACTCATAAATACTACAAGTGGTGAATACAGGTATAATCGAAATTATTACAAATTTAAACAGTCCCAATAGATCGTTTACAACATATGCACAAGGTCGGCGTATAGCCGAAAATCCGGAGTCATCAGACTTAACTTAAAATACCAGAGCAGTAAAAAAAGAAATCCTGCATCAACCCATATGGGAGACACTAACTTTCAGATGACGCATTCTCTTAAATGAGAGGGTGCCGACCTGAGAAATCAAGCCAATACCAAAGTCATTTAATGAATCCATAAGCGACGAGAACCACATCGAATGAGGTTATGCGGTAATATAGTACCTACAAAACAATAAAACAAAACAAACTAGAGCATGAACAAAATGACACATAGTGAATTATTACCACATAGTAAAATGAGTATAAATCGAAATCGAATGAGTCAATGTATTAATAATACCTGAGGAGTTCAACACACATCCTTCTCACTGCAAACCTGGAGAAGAATAGGCATATAAGGAGAAAATTATTTACCCAAAATTTAAATCGAACCCTAGAGGGCATAAAGAGAACAGAGGGCCGAGTAGATATTGGAGTTATTTACCAAAGAGAAAATAGTTAAAACCAGTGCTAAATTCGAAACTTTGGACCAACGCTCACCGTAAGCTGAGCTACGTCATGGTGCCCAGCATCAAGTAGACACCCCATTTGGATTCAGTATATGAATGAAATTAAGAGAAATAGACACCATACATGTTGACACTAACCGAGAAATTTCTTAATACAATGCGCATAGGTAGAGGAGTATTACCTAGAAATTCGGCTAGAGGTGATCTCCATAAGGTGTACGCAGAAGGCGAACCAAGAAAACGAAGCCTACAAGAGATTTGATAGCAGAACCCTCGACAACTCGAAACAACAAACCAAGAATAGTGAAGGGAAGAAACCAAACGAAACCAAATGAAGTTGAATACGGAAAATTTTCAAATAATATAGCACCGACTAGGTCTAAACCCTAACGCATCCTTACCCTACTGGTGGCTGGATCTGCGAAGGGGATTACTGCGTACTAAGGATAGCCGAATAGAAGGTGATACACTTTAATGTAGCCTTGAAACACTTCATGAAAAGCAATCTAGCCTTTTAAATGTGAAACAACGCAATGGTACCCAAATCCGCCTTGAGAAAATACGATTGAGTGTTAATTAATCTGGAAATGAGCTGGAAGATTATCTCACGTAAGGAAGTAATCAGCAGCCATTAATAAGCATGTGATTCTTCATACGAAATGATCAATGGAATTGATGTGTAAATTACCCAGTGATATATATATATAAACGCCCTGAAATTTGTTATAAGACAAATTGATGCATATGGGGTACATAACATATAAATTGAAATGTTGTAGGGTGAAATACGTAAGGGATACAAAGAGACTCATAAAATGAGTTGGGATCTAATATAATTCGATAAGTGGAGTATAGGGTAAGAGCATAATAAGGACCTCCAGGATATTAATAAGGTTAATAATCATAGAGAAATTCTAATAGAAGTTAACCAATGGGAGTTAGAAACTCCAAATCTAAAGTATAAATATGGTCTAAAGAAAATTTAAAAATCTCATTAGATAGGTAACAACTCAAATTGTTAATTGGCGTCCTAGTAGAAATGTAAACTTCAAGGACAGAATTAACAACGAAATTATAAAAAAAAGTAGGGTCAACATACCTTGTTAATGAATATAGAGATAATGGATCACAATTATTCTTAACCTGAGACATAAGAAAAAAAAAATTATGTTGTGTGGCAGAGAGAGATTACAAATGGTATCAGAGCCCAAGTTACATAAACTGGGAGGTTGTTGTGGTGCTCACTATTGTTTTTTGCTCACTTCATAAATTATTTATTGTTGAAAAAAAAAATTATTACTAATCTATGTTGTTTAGTGTACAGTGGTGCTGAAACAGAAAATTTGAATGGCAGAAGGTGAGGAAATTTATGTTGATCTACGTGATGATGATAATACACCAGATCCCAATGCTCCAGTGATGGCTATGTTGCACAGTTTTCAATGAGAGATGGCTGAGGTAAGAAGCCAGAATGACAGATTACCATTAGCCAGTGAGGAGTAGGAAAAGCTCATCAGATAATTAGCTTCGCGGAATATCCAAGAAGGTGAAGGTTTCGGAAAGAGGAAGAATGATGAGTCTGAGGAAGATGATGCTGTTAGGCATTAGTATAAGCAGAAAAAGGAATTACAGGGGGAATTCCGAAATATCAAACCTCCCTCCTATGATGGGGAGAAGGAGGAAGATGTTGAATCATGGTTGTTGAACATGATTAAATATTTCCAAGTCTATGAATATGAAAGCAATCTGAAAGCCAGATTAGCTGTCTACCAGCTATAAGGTAAGGCTAACTTTTGGTGGGAGGAGACGAAAATGGTTCAAGCCATTGATGAAAAGACATTTACTTGGGAAGATTTCCAACTCAAGTTTAAAAACCACTGTTTGAACAAACTTTATTATGATGATAAAGCAAAGGAATTCCATGAACTGAGATTAGGACAACTTACTATTGATGATTTTTTCACCAAGTTTACAAATATGTTGAGATATTTACCTTACATTAGGGAAGAGAAGGCGAAGGTAAAAAGGTTTTTGAAGTGTTTTCCTACTGTGTACAAAGAGAAGATCGAGTTTGATAACCCAAAAACTATGGACGAAGTAGTGAGAAAAGCTAGATTATGGTACTAGCAGTTTAAAGGAAAGGGTGAGCATGGAAAAGGTTGGATAAGCAAAGGTGAAATCAAAGGAAAGAAAAAGAAACCATCTTACTTAAATAATTTTGGTAGGGATCATCAGAGGAAAAATTTTAATAAACCAAAAGAAAGCCAAACAACTCAGTCTCAAGTTGGTTCCAAACAACTAGATGAAGGAAATAAGAAGGAAGGCACAGTTAAAATGAGGGAACCTTTGAAATTTTGGGGATGTGGAGAACCCCATCTCTTGAGGGATTTTCCCCACCGAAACATTCAGATGATTATGAGAGATCGAGAAGCTACCACAGTAAATGATATAGCAAGAAAAATACCCACTATCAGTGAAGCCTTGGAGAATCGACAAGCAGAACACCAAGCTACCATGGTTGAAATGGAAGGTAAGATTTTTGACCAGTCTGTTACTGTTTTAACTGATCGAGGTGCTTCTTTGAGTTACATTATTCCACAAGTGGTAGAAAAATGCAATCTCAAGACTGAAAAATTTCAGCAGTCTTGGTTGGTCCAATTAGCCACTAGAACCAAGAGGAAGGTAACACATAAGTTACCTCAAACAACAATTAAATTAAATGATTTCCAGACAGAAGTGAATTTAAATATTCTGACCTTAGGCTCATATGACTTGCTGATAGGAATGGACTGGCTGGAAAAGAGAAAGGCGATGATGAATTGTTGGGAAAAACTCCGCATTGCATAGATGAAGAAGGGAACCCTTTTATTCTCAAGGGAAAACTAAAACCCATCCCTGTAAGACAAATATCAGCACTGCAATTAAAAATAATAGCTAGGAAAGGATATCAAGTATATGCAGTACATGTTGAAGAATTAGAATAGAAACTGGGAGAAAACCTGTTAGAAACCTTTCCAGTAGTGAGAGAGTTTAAGGAAGTTTTTCCAGATGAGATTCCTCATCTTCCCCACAAAAGAGAGATTGTCTTTTCAATCGATTTGGTACCGGGGGCAACACCTGTTTCCCAAGCCCCTTATCGAATGAGTCCCCCTGAACTCATGGAATTGAAAATTCAATTGCAATAATTGTTGGATAAGGGTTATATCAGACCGAGTGTGTCTCCTTGGGGAACACCGGTGCTGTTCATGAAAAAGAAGGATGGAACCTTTAGAATGTGTAGTGACTATCGTCAACTGAATAACTTGACAATTAAAAACAGATACCCTTTGCCCCGAATTGATGATCTTTTTAATCAAGTAAGAGGAGCTTCAGTATTTTGTAATATTGACTTAGGGACTGGTTATCACCAGCTCAGAATCAAGGAGGAAGACATTAGTAAAAATGTTTTTCGAACCCGGTATGGACACTACGAATTTGTATTCCTACCTTTCGGTTTGACAAATGCCCCTGCCACCTTTATGTGCTTAATGAATAGTGTGTTAAACAAGTACTTGGATAAATTCATACTAGTGTTCATAGATGACATTTTGGTTTACTCAAAAAGTGAGGAGGAGCACCAAGAGCACTTGAGGATAGTGTTGCAAACTATGAAATAAAACTAGTTATATGCCAAATTCAGTAAATGTGAATTCTATAAGGACAAGATCCAATACTTGGGTCATATTATTTCTGAACAAGGGTTGGCTATTGACCCTGAACAGATAAAGGATATTAGAGAATGGCCGGTGCCAACTGATGTTTCAGTAGTGAGATCATTCATGGGGATTGCAGGTTATTATCGCAGATTTGTGGAAAGATTTTCTGCAATAGCATATCCCATAACTTCAGTAACAAGAAAAGGGGTCAAATTCGAGTGGACTGAAAAATGCCAAAACAGTTTTGAACAATTAAAATTAAAACTCACTACAGCCCCTATACTGAAAATTGCAGATCCTGATAAGGAATTTGTTGTATGTACGGATGCCTGTAGAGAGGGGTTGGGAGGAGTCCTGTTGCAGGAAAATTCAGTTATTGCATATGAGTCTAGGAAACTGAAGACACATGAACAGAACTATAGTGCATATGATTTGGAATTGGCTGTTGTTATTCATGCCTTGAAGATGTGGCGACACTATCTTCTTGGGAAAAAAATTACATTGATGACTAATCATATTAGTCTTAAATATTTCTTTTCCCAAACTGATTTGAATGCTAGACATGCCAGATGGCTGTCTTTTCTGAGTGAATTTGATATGGACATAAAAAATCTCATAGGGAAAGAAAATAAAATTGTTGATGCCTTGAGCAGAAATTCTTGTCAAAATATAAACAGTATTGGAAGTAGTGCTAATTTTGATTTATAAGATCTAGTGAGAAAGGTAGCAGATCAGGATCCAAATTATGAGAATCTACAGGTGGAAATACTAAAGAAAGAGATGGCTGACTACACTCAAAACCAAAAAGGGTTGATCTGCTACAAAAATAGATTGTATGTCCCCAATGTGGAAAATTTGAAAAAAGAAATCCTAGATGAATATCACAAACAACTATATGCAGGGCATCCTGGATATCAGAAAATTTTAACAGCTTTGAAAAAGAAGTTGTTTTGGCTAGGAATGAAAAGAGATGTAGCAGAGTATTTAGCTAAGTGCATGTAGTGTCAACTAGTTAAAGTTGAGCATCAACATCCTGCTGGTCTTTTAAACCCTTTTCCAATTGCAGAATGGAAATGGGACACATTTTCTATAGATTTCATAACAGGGCTACCCAAAACCAAATACCAACACGACTTAGTGATGGTGGCAGTAGACACTTTAACAAAAGCTGCACACTTCATACCTATGGAATCTACTTTTGGGACAACCCAAGTAGCAGATGTATTCCTGAGGGAAGTAGTAAGGCTCCATGGGGTCCCAAAGATGATTTTTTCAGACAGAGATTTTAAGTTCACAACAGCCTTTTGGAATGGTCTATTTGGGGGCATAGGCACTGAGCTGAATTTTAGCACAGCCTATCACCCTCGGAGAGATAGTCAGACGAAGAGAAAAAATCAGATTTTGGAGGATATCTTGAGGATGTATGTGATGGATAGGCCATCAAAATGGGAAGACTACTTGCATTTAGCTAAATTTTCGTATAATAACAGCTATCAATCCTCCATAAAAATGAGCCCGTTTGAGGCACTCTATGGAAGGAAGTGTTGTACTCCTTTGAGTTGGAGTCAACCTGAGGATAAACTAATGTTGGGACCAGAGGCTTTACAAGAGATGGAAAGAATTGTTAAACAAATACAAAGAAACATTAAGACAACACAAGATAGACATAAAAACTATGCTGATAAGAAGAGGCTGCATCGAGAATTCAAAGTGGGCGATCACGTATATTTACGCATTAAACCCAAAAAGAGCACACTCTATGCTGGAAGTTGTGCAAAATTGGCTCCTAGATATTGTGGGCCTTTTGAGGTGTTAGAATGGGTGGGACCGGTGGCTTATAAACTGGCCTTACCGCCCCATGTTAAAGTTCATGATGTGTTTCATGTTTCCTTATTAAAAAGATATGTACATGATGCTTCTCACATTGTTGATTGGAATGTGATACAAGTGGAACCAGAAGGGGAGTTCCTTCCAGAGCCACTTCAAATATTGGAGCGGGAAGAAATTCAATTGAGGAATCGAACGGTACCAAGAGTAAAGGTTCAGTGGAAGCACTTTACTGCTGAAGAAGCTACCTGGGAAAGAGAAGCTGAAATGATGGAAAAATATCCACTTTTGTTTGAAAAATGAAATCTAGTAGCTAGATATCAACACCGAGGACAGTGTTTGCTTTCAGAGGGGGAATATGTAACACCCCTAGTTTTATGTTTCTTTCAAAGTTAGACATTTGAACTTTAATCCAAAGGGAAGTTGACCCCAATGGATAAGTATTTTGTGGATGTAAATAAATATTTAATTATGAAAAAATAAAGAAAATAATTTTGCGCAGATTGACCAAATGAGAGTTATGAGATCACTTGCTAAATCCATGAGGATGGAAAGAGGTAGATACTTTCCCCAAAAATCTTTCAAAAATCCTTGAAAGAGTTTTTTTCCAAATTAGATTTTGAGGAAAATCTAGTTTCCCCAATGAGGTGGAGAGTAGTTGGGAAGAGGTAAAAAACTGGGAAAAGTAGAAAGCAGCTTTAAAAATCCCTAAATAAGGGAAGCCTAGGCAAACAGGAAGAAAAGCATCTTGTAATTTTGGACGCAGAAATAGAAACAGGCTTTGGGGAGCAAAAGCTTAAATAAGCTATTCCTGAATAGATTAGAGGTTGGTATGTTCTGGGAGATGATCTTAGCTTGGGGGTGAGTTCTGGAGACAGAGGAACTCTAAGGTTGGGAGGACTGGTCAATTTCAGAAGTGGTATGCCTAAAATATTTAAGTATGGTTGAATTACTTGTTATTGTGTTGTGTGATTATTGATTGTGGATGTTAATTTACTGCAAAGTTGAAAGTTGTACTCCATACATTTAACATAATTGTTTAGAAAAACTTAATCCTCTCAATTTTGTAGAGTTGTAGGAATAAAAATTATGGGGAAAATCACTAAGAAGCTCTAAACCTATTGCTGGTTTAAATATGGAGGTTTATACTAGTCCCATAATCCATTAAGATTATAACTTTAATATGCTTCTGTGGAATTAATTATATATGATCTAGGAATCCAGATATAGAATATTATTTATGAAATTGCAGAACTGTGAACATTAGGTGTTGCAAAAACATTATAGATATAAGTTTTCTGACAGTTGCTTCTAGTGTTAACAGTTACATGAACATAAACATATGTATTGATTCTAGATCTACGGTTAGTAGCTGAATTTAATGAGTCTAGTTACTAAACTATGAACAATTATAGCAAGGAAAATTTAGTTTAATCATCAGAGAGGAATGATGTGTAGTAAATCAGAATTTATATTCTAGAGTCCTACTAAATCAAAAAAAAAAAAAAAGGGAAAATGAAATTTACCAAAAGAAATGATAAGAAAATTTAACTCTGAATGTCAATAGCTTCCGGAATGAGTCAGGATTTTTTCTTAACAGAGCAGTAGATATCATTGATATATCTATTGACCAATATAGTTTATGATATATCATTTTTATGCATAGGAAAGTTAAAATGAAAGGTTATAAAAAAAAAAAAACACCGTTGAGAATATAGATTGTACAATGAAAATGAAAAGGACAAATTCTTTCTATAACAATAAGAAAAATGTACATCTATATTCTGAAATGGCTCGCTATCCATAGACAACTGCCGAAGGAAAGTACTATTGAAATGAATTATTATTTAGCAAAATCAAAATAAATATAAATAAAAGTATATTTCCAATTGTGGCAGATTGAAAGAAGTTATTGAAATTATGCTTCTGAATTATATCAGAAATTTCTAGCAGAATTCAATTAGACGAAGAATAAAGTCTAAAATTTATGGCTAATAAACATAAGAGTGGATATATTGAGAATCCGAAAAGTATTTAGTAGAAATTATTACGATTTTAAAAGGATTATTATACCAAACCATAAGCACACCAGACTTCTATTGTCCATCATATAAACCTTTATATAAAGAAATGAAAATCATATACCCAGTAACTAGTAAATAGGCGTACGGAGGAGGAGATTTTTAAATATGACTACACTGGCCTCTGCAAACTGAGAGAGAGTACTCATAAATACTGCAAGTGGTGAATACAAGTATAATCAAAATTATTACAAAGTTAAACAGTCCCAATAGATCATTTACAACATATGCACAAGGTCGGCATATAGCCGAAAATCCGGAGTCATGAGACTTAACTTAAAATACCACAGCAGTAAACAAAGAAATCCTGTGTCATCCATATGGGAAACACCAAATTTCAAATGACGCATTCTCTGAAATGAGAGGGTACCGACCTGAGAAATCAAGCCAATACCAAAGTCATTTCATGAATCCATAAGAGACGAGAACTGTATCGAATGAGGTTATGTGGTAAGATAGTACCTACAAAACAATAAAAAAAAACAAACCAGAGTGTGAACAAAATGACATAGCGTGAATTATTCCCACAAAGAAATATGAGTATAAATCAAAATCGAATGAGTCAATGTATTAATAATACCTGAGGATTTCAACGCACGTCCTTCTCACTACAAACCTAGAGGAGAATAGGTGTATTAGGAGAAATTTATTTACCCAAAATTTAAATCAAACCCTATAGGGTATAAAGAGAACTTAGGGTCGAGTAGACATTGGAGTTATTTACCAAAGAACAAATAGTTAAAACCAATGCTGAAGTCGAAACTTCGGACCAACGCTCACTGTAAGCTGAGCTAAGTCATGGCGCCCAGCGTCGAGTAGACACCCCATTTGGATTCATTATATGAATGAAATTAAGAGAAATAGATACCATACATGTTGACACTAACTGAGAAATTTCTTAATGCAATGCGCATAGGTAGAGGAGTATTACGTGGCAATTTAGCTAGAGGTGATCTCCATAAGGCATATGTAGAAGGCGAAGCAAGCAAACGAAGCCTACGGGAGATTTGATAGCAGAACCATCGACAACTCGAAACAAAAAACCAAGAATAGTGACGAGAAGAAACCAAACGAAACCAAGTGAAGTTGAATACAGAAAATTTTGGAATAATATAGCACTGGCTAGGTCTAAACCCTAACGCATCCTTACCCTACAGGTGGAGAGATCTGCGTAGGGGAGTACTGCGTACTAAGGATAGCCGAATAGAAGGTGATACACTTTAATGTGGCCCTGAAACACTTCATGAAAAGCAATCTAGCCTTTTAAATGTGAAACGATGCAATGGTACCCAAATCCGCCTCGAGAAAATACGATTGAGTGTTAATTAATGTGGAAATTAGCTGGAGGATTATCTCACGTAAGGAAGTACTGAGCAGCCATTAATAAGCATGTGATTCTTCATACGGAAAGATCAATGGAATTTACGCATAAATGACCCAGTGATATATATATATATATAAATGTCTTGAAATTTGTTATAAGACAAAACGATGCATATGGGTTACCTAACATATAAATCGAAATGTTGCAGGGTGAAATACGTAAGGGATATAAAGAGACTCATAAAATGAGTTGTGATCTAATATAATTTGATAAGTTGAGTATAGGGTAAGAGCATAATAAGGACCTCAAGGATATTAATAAGGTTAATAATCATAGAGAAATTTTAATAGAAGTTAACCAATGGGAGTTAGAAACTCCAAATCTGAAGTATAAATATGGTCTAAAGACAAGTTAAAAATCTCGTTACATAGGTAACAACTCAAATTGTTAATTGGCGTCCTAGTAGAAGTGTAAACTTCAAGGACGGAGTTAACAACGAAATTATAAAACAAAGTAGGGTCAACGTACCTTGTTAATGACTATAGAGATAATGGATCACAATTATTCTTAAGCTGAGACATAAGAAAAAAATATATATTTATGTTGTGTGGGAGAGAGACATTACAGTTCCACGCCTACTTTATAAAACAAATTCCTATTGTTAAACTTTGTATAGGTCCCTAAAATTTAGTTGATATCTCCTCAATTTAATCCTACTAGATTTTTATAATTAGCAGTAATACTTTGGAACGAAATTAATTTCTTTGGGCCTCTTCTAATTATTTTTCTTGTCGCGTTTTCAACGCTCATGGGGATAAAACTGTATATACCATTCATGTGATACATTATACGATTTACATATTAAAATTTAAGATCAAGTTTAAAATTGGTAAATCATAAATTATAAAGCATTACCCTTTATAATCACAGAAATATAAACTTCCCTGGTTTTACAATCCATTATAAAGCATTTCGACTGTATCTAGCTTTTATAATATAATGAAATGTTATCATAAATGAAATCTTAAATGTATTACATAACTTGATATTAAATAGTGTTGGGTGGAGGTCACGGGGTCGAACCCCGACCTCGACAACTGGACACTTTTCAGCCCTTTACCATTAAGCCATGGGACAGTTCATTATATCATTTTACATATTATTCCCTTTTTCCATTTTTTTTTTTCCAGTTGCGTCACATCTTCAAGGGACGATAAATTTAATGCACTATTTTATAATTTACTCCAAATCATATGGTAAATTAATTGCAGCCAACTCTATCCGGACTCATGAATCCCTCGAGCCCTGTGCACATCTTGTTGTACTGAGTAACGTTCAGTATTATAAATGACACAGATTTTTCTCATAAATTCAGTGGTTAAGAAATGAAGTTCTCGAGCTCCTCCCTAGCTGATCGATCCCCACATGAAACGATCAGAGCATGACACTTGTAGGGTTAAGATGGTTTAGGGTTTTGATACCCAGATAGTTTTTAAAGGTTGAGTTTAAGGAATAGATCTATTCTTTCTTCTCATGGAATTTCCAGGTGGTTGTGCATTATTTTCAACTCTCGCTCACAGACCGACGATGCCTTTCAAATTCTGAGTTTATTCCTTCAACAGTGGTTAAGCTTCTACTCTATAATTTCTGGATATGCAAAAGGGTTTCGAATTCTACCAGCATATTTTCCTATTTCGGCTTGCGTACAACTTATTTATTCTTTGAATTCGTTTATCTCCTTCTGCTAATATGGGTATTTTCTTTATAATTTTTCTAAAGAGATACCAATATGCCTTACCTTGTTAATGCTTTTATTTTATTTTCATTTCGGCTACCAGAAGTGTTTTAAAATACACCTAGTTTGTAGTAGGGTTATTAATTCATTCGGTTTCCTTTATGCAGTGACCGTATGGAAAATTTTGACCCAAAATAGCCATGCATACAGGTAGTGATCTTGGTTCTACACAGTCCCAAAAATGGTTCAAAAAAACATCTGACCGATTTCAATATTTCAAAAATATTGGTCATGCGTCCTTATTTCATTTTCTTACTCGATACCATATTTTTTTTCTGCTATATACATTATATGAAGTCAAAATTTAATATTCAGTTCTATTTCTACAAATGGGGAGGTATTGTTCCCAATTTTTCCAAAAGAGCCCAACAATATCTCGTCTTGCGGGATGGACTGACGTTAACCAAATTTCCCCTTGGGTTAAAGCTCTTTGATATATGTGAGGGTTTGAAATTTTCAATTTCTGTAACATTCAAATTTATTTTCTGACCAAAATCTTTAATACTTCCTACCTTTTCTTGTTGTTTTTGTTTTAGGTAAAAAGAAAAAACCTTGGTCTCTGCTATTTCGATGCCAACATTTTTTTTTCTTGACAGATGTGTAATTCCTTTCTTTCTCGACTTAACCGCAGGTGTTTCTCCCTAGGTTGGTCACATGTGATATGAATATCGTACCATGACTCACATGTCTAAAATGAATGAATAGATTGGGCTTCTCTTTGGTTTACAATATAAATCTTTTTCTTTGGAAGGCTTCTTGGCTATCGTAGCATAAATCTTTTAATTTTTCAAGTACATTCAATTTCTACTGGGAAATTCCCTTTTCTATATCTAAATAGACTGATCCATACCAGCTCTTCTAACTCTAGGACAATTATCAACGATGTTTTTTTATATATTTCTTTTCGATCTATGAGCGAGCCTTCTTTCGAGAATGTCTATGTTCCTTTTTTAGTTGGACTATTATTATAATATCGTTTCACTATTCAATTAATAGTTAAGTGTATTGACGAATCTAATATATCTACCAACACCTAGATATATCTTGTATCTTATTGTCTAAACATTACGCTACAGTCCACTGTTTACTTTCGTTTTAATAGACTATCAGTATTCGCCTAAATTAAGAGATATAAAAGACTCAGGCATTCCAAATTGCAGTTTTTATTACAGCTTCTTGAGTACTTTTTTTTCACATTTATTTTACTAGAGCCACCATAATATTCCGGTGAGTTGACAAGGTTTGAATTCACAGGCTCTTCTGGTTAAGAGTTGAATTCACAGGCTCTTCTGGTGATTCAACTAGATGATAGTGATATTAAAATTTTGTTTATTTATAAGTGGATTTATCTTTGAATTTTCATTTTTTTTCTAATTTTGTTCACTTAAATTTACCCTTCTAACTTTATTTCAGCTTTTTCTTACAGGTAAATTTTTATTTTATTTTTTTTCTTCTGGGTCTACTTATAACATGTTTCATCCTCAAGCCCTGAGGAGACCTACTAAGCAATTCCATTATGCATTACAGATCGATAATAATTCTCCTTCTCGAACATCTTACTCTGATGGCCAGAATTCGCGAGAACTATTCCAATCGATTTGACAACATGTAGAATGTCAAAAATCAATTGCTAGAAGTATTGTAACAATTTTTTTTTCTGACTGAAATTGTAATAATATTCATTAGGACTATGAATTTTCTTACTGCCTTATTCAATTTTATATAGGACTGAATGGGTAATATTTTTTTTTTTCATATCTATGTTTTAAAGGTATAAGTTGATATCTACATATCTTTGAAACTTTCTTATTATTTTCTACAATAGCTTGTAATTTTTCTGTTTACTACTTCTTTAATGAAATATAGTTCTTTTCAAATTCTTTAATGAAATAAAGTAATTTATTTCTTAAAATAGAATTTCCATAGAGTAACATACATCGTTTATAATATTCATAAAATCAGTACCATAGACCATAGAAAATTATACTATTTTGCATTTAAGTTTCTAATTTTATCTAATTTAGGTTCCACATGCGATATTTTTCTATCCAATAATAAAATGTATTTGTGATATTACATAGGATGAAAAATTCTTCACTATGTATTAGCTATCAGAACTGAGTAAGTATCAGGATAGAACTAAACTGATCAAGTAATGATACAAAATCGATAATTACATTTAGTTCTAAAATTTTTCGTTTACAGAATTAAGGGTTTGCAGTAATTCTTACGACCTTAGTTAATTCCTTCTCCCATTTCCATGGTTATATCTCATATAGCTATTTAATCATGGTTTATTATATGCCACTATCTAGCTCAGAATACTGTTTAACTTTCAATTCCACTCCATATTTTAATATGTTCTCCTTTTATACCTTCTTTCAACTACAGTACATTTTTCTTCGTGAGTACACGATTTGCCCAATGTTTTAGCTAAAGTTCTACATGTGAGTTTTAATCTTGGATTTTAGATTGTCCTGCAAGTATACCTAAAATTAAATCCAAGATATTTGTATACTTGAAAGTACTGAAAGTAACATTTTTAATATTCATAAAATGTATAACAGCTTATTGTTTCTTTGTGAGCACATAACTTTCCCATTTTTTCAACTTGTGCTCTAATACCATTTGTAACGTCTCTCATACACAAAAATTTATTTTTTTCCTCTTTCCTGATTACGATCACAACTTCGGTACTTATAGGTATTCTTACTATTGTAGGATTTTCCATGAGAAATTATGACTTGACCTCAATTGCCTCGGTCTGACTTAATTAAAACTTATATATATATATATATATATATATATATATATATATATATATATATATATATATATATAAACATATACGTGATTGTATTTCTCAGGTAGGTTCCTTAGAGTTTTGTCCAACTCTAATAGATCAATATGCCCTTCCTTTAAATTTTCAGTTAGCAAGCTTTATAGACATTCGAACATCTATAATTATAGAGTTTCAGCATCTATGATTATAGAGTTTCAACATCTATGTATACGCATATATACATACATATACATATGCTCATTTAACTTCATTTGTTTCAACTACTTTTGCAGCAGTTGATATTGAAGGTGGGTAAATGATATTTTCCAGTATTTTAAATATGCCTTTACTCTTCTCTTACACATGTACTTTTAGAACACATATGTAGATTTTCAATAGGAATTTTTCCTTATTTCTTGTTATAGTTATTTAGCATATTTTTAATTCTAGTGTATATTAAACTCTTCCCTTGGAAATATAGAATATAGATTATTTTTCTGAAATCAAATGGAATTAATAAAATTGAGTTTGATATTTTATACTCACTAATTGCAGATCCTAGTTTCTTAGTTATGATTTAATTTCTGATTTCGTATATGTAGACTTTCATGTAATGGAACAGTTTAAATTCTTAATTATACTATACTTGTCACTATAGTATGACTATTATATTGCAAAGAAATACTTCTATAATAGGTTTAGTTATTTTCTACCTACTGTTCCTGTTTACAGTTTTGTTAAAATTTTCTTTTTATACAACACAACAACTAAATTTTCATTTAAAAGACAGCAAGCTACAACTTTTAATTTGTCATTAGATTAGAGATTCGGATGATATTTCATCTCTAAACTTTATTACTTTAGGGTACCTATCCCCGGATCCAAACCATCTTTGGTTTCGACATTTTGGGAGATGGTCCCTACTTAATTTTCTCCCTATTATTAACCATACTGAAATTTCAGCTATTAGATCTAGTTTGTAACTGCATGAGGTATTGAACAAACAGTAAATATAAAATTTGGATAAGAATTTCTAACATAAAAATTCATATAACCTTCATATACTTAATATAGACTTAAAATAATCTCCAAAATTATGCATGCATACCAATACTATGACCAGTGCTCCCAACCTTAGAGTTTTTCTATCTCTAGAACTCACCCCCGAGCTGAGATTCTCCAAGGACAGACTAACCTCAATATGTTCTGGAGCAACTTATTTAAGCTATGCTCTCCCCAAAGCCTGTTTCCAAGTCTGCGTCTAGAATTTCAGGATGCTTTTATTCCTGTTTGCTTAGGCTTCCCTTAATTTGGGACTTTAAAGCTGCTTTTTCATTTTCCAACTTTTTACCTCTTCCCAACTACTTTCCTCATCATTGGGGAATTTAGATTTTTCCTCAAAAATCTAAATTAGAAATAATTTCTTTCAAGGCTTTTTGAAAGATTTTGGGGAAAGTCTTAGCCTCTTTCCATAACCTCATGGACTAGGCAAGTGATCTGAAAATCTCATTTGGTCATAGTGCAAACATAAACATTTTATTTATTTTTCATAATTACATAATTAACTATATCCACACAATAATTATCTATTGGGGTCCACTCCCCTTTGGATTTATGTTCAAATGTCTAACTTGAAAAACATAGAACCAGGGGATGTTACAGGTACACTTGAATTTTAATGTTATTAAACTTTTGTCCTATCATTGGGATTATCATCGATCCATGGGAGGATCGATGGATTTGTGACACTTGGATGATTGGATTTAATTAGTGTTTATGTGATTCAATTTCTATAAGTGTTGAATTTTTTATCCTCTTTCATTTCCTCAGTCGTCTCTCTCTTCATGCAACCTTTCTCTTGTTCTCTCCACGGTAAGAATAAGGCGTGTTTTCTGGCCTCCAATGGCAAACTACTACTCAAATGTAATGCCTTCTCCATGGAACACAGAGGTAACTTAACTTTTCTTAACCTCTCTACTTGAATACAATTGAAATGTCACACTATATGATTGCAGTGGATGCATTTACATATTATTGTTTTTCTAAATTTATAGTGGTCTCCTTTGCGGTTTTTATTTACAACACATTTCATTTTCGTTATTTATAGAAATGGAATTTAATTGAAAATCCTGTAACCTAGCTTGCAATGTATCATAATACTTGTATTTTCTACATTTTCCATAACTTCGGTTTAGGGATTCAACTATGAACCATATCTCGATTTGGTTTTCATTTTTCAGAATTGATTTATGGCGTATCTTGTAAATTAGTTACGAAATTCCTTTGAAAGTTTACTCAGATATAGAATGTTTGCTCCAGCTCGTCGATTTAGATACTTTGCTTCTTAGAACTATTCTACTGATATTTATCAGTATTATCTCATTTCTAATTTGATTGTGGTGAATGTCTGTATATGATTTCACTGACCTGAGGAAGATGGTTTTTTCTTCCCCAGTCTTCGGTAGTTTCAAAACTTGCTTCGGCAATTCATGGAGATGAAACGATTACTTCCTCTCAGGGTCTGTGAATGTGTTCTTCCCAACTTGTTCATACGTGAGTATATTCCACTATGTAAAATTTTATAAAACCCTTTTGATAATTAAATTATTTTTATATTTTCCCAATTTGTTATTTCATTGAGGTTGATTTTATTTCAAGGTTATCCTTGCGTATTCCTTCATTTTTCAAGGTAAGAGACTCTCTATTAAGAGTCTCTGTTCCATTTAGTATTCAAATCTGATTTATACCTCGGCTTTTTAACTTCAACCATTGTATTTTTATACACAGGTTGATTTCACCCTGGTTTCCTCATTGCCGACTCATGATGGCAGTAAATTCCCATAATATTTTTGGGATTTTTATGTAGTACATAATATAGGGGTTTTACTCCTAAAGCTCTTCAGATATACTCTATAACCTTTATACCATATGTATAACTATATTTCAAAATAAACTCAGTCTCTGTAATAGCAGACACCTTTTATAAATGTAACTCTTCATTTCATTTAGTTACTTCACTGTTAAATTGGAAATTTCATTTATGTAGTTATGATACATAAAAATAGTTTATGCTCATGATATTATCTTAAATTCATTTTATTATAATTTGTGGAGATCTTCTTGTAAAGATTAAAATTTTCAATTAATATTTCTTCTATTTGCTTCTTTTCCTTAAAAGTGACATTTCTGTACATATTCAATTGACTTCTCTTTTCTGTATATTCACAAAATGTCAATTTATATATAGATATTTTATAGTAGTTAACTATTCAAATATTTAATTTAAAATTGATTAGTTTGTTTCTTTGACATATGTGTATACATACCTTCATAACTTCTTCATATGTTCTTTGTTTTTTTCTCTATATATAATTTGATTAACTATTAACCTGTCACTATTGTTTCCAGAATAGGAAATTATGAAGTAGGATTAGACTGGATGTTTATACATATTTTTACATGCATATCATGTACCATGACTTAATATTTTATCTAGTAGGTAGAAATATGTTCATCATGTAGAAACATAATAATTTCTATTATGTAATTACTGTTCTCACTAGTATAATGTTGTATAATTTCTTGAGTTTAGTTCGCAAGAATTTTGTATACTTATATGCATGTTATTGAAGATAAAAAATATAGATTATTTTCCTGAAATAAATAATTTTCTTCTTGGAAATAATTAGACAGAAATTAATGTTTTATACTCTGTCACTTTAATCCTAATTTCTTTTTCATGCACCTAGATTTTCATTATAGAAGTAGATTAAAGTTACAATATTACATAGTCTGTGGGATTAACATATATCTTCAGAGTTAAACTATTATTAGTTTAGTAATTCTGATTGATATTTCCCTATAGATTTTATTCTTGCAACTATACATATTTTAGAGGATTATGTCCTCTAATACAATTTGTTCAATATAAGGAATTTTATAATTACAACAGTAAAAATTAATACTTTAAAACTCACTATCACTTTAATATGTCATAATAAAACCGATATTATAAAATTATAGATTAGGTGTGCATACCACATTTATTCTATGACCAATCCACCCAACCTTAGAATTCGTCTATCTCCAGAATTCACCCCCGAGCTGAGATCCTCTCCTAGAACAGACCAACCTCAATCTGTTCTGGAGTAGCTTATTTATGCTATGCTCTCCCCAAAGCCTGTTTCTAATTTTGCGTCCAGAATTTCACGATGATTTTCTTCCTGTTTTCTTAGGCTTCCCTTATTTAGCGACTTTTAAATATGCTTTCTTCTTTTCCAGCTTTTTACCTCCTCCCAACTCCTTTCCTCATCATTGGAGAATTTAGATTTTTCCTCAAAAATCTAAATTAGAAATAATTTTCTTTCAAGGCTTTTTGAAAGATTTTGGGGAAAGTCTTAATCTCTTTCCATAACCCCATGGATTAGGCAAGTGATCTCAAAAATCTCATTTGGTCATAGTGCACACATAAACATTTTATTTATTTTCATAAATAAATAATTAACTACATCCACACAATTATTATCTTTTGGGGTCCACTCCCCTTTGGAATTAAGTTCAAATGTCCAATTTAAAAAGCATAACAACTTGGGGTGTTACACAAGTAATCTTTAGGTTGACACACTTTTCATCCATATTCTTAGGTCATCATATTCTATTTCCATGGGCTCTAGACTCAATAATTGTTTCAATATTATCTATTGCTATCAATCTATTGGTATTGGATTCCTGTGTGAATTACCATCTTGTTGCATTGACTCTGATCAATTATATAAAGGATCTTGATTCTCTTTGAAAGAGTGAAAAGTTTCCTTGCCGTAATTTAGGAAGCCAACATTCTTATCAACGTAAACATCAATTTACACTCTAGTACTCATATCTCATAAGGAATTTACTACTTTAGTGTTATTATTAAATAACATAACTTATTTATTAAGTATCACAATATGTATGATTTACTAAATTTTAAGGCTACATTTAATATGCATGTACACTCCGTTCTAACTTTTAGATATGCATTAGCCATGATGAAAATATATTAGCTTGAAGTATGTGTTTCAATATATCACTTTGACTAACGTTAGATTTATGGATAGACTATCCACTTTAATTTAAGTGAACCTATAATTACTTTGAAATCCATTTTTATGTTTCATTTTCTTTAAAATTTTACAATATTTATTCTATAACAATGTTGCTCCTTCTCATTTAATTTAGGAATTAAGATATGGAGAATTGCTTACAACTTATAACCTATATTGACCAATGTCAAATTAATAATGGTCAATAGTAAAAACCAATCTTACAGTTTTGATTTCACATAAAATAATAAACTGATATGTGAAGTGGATACATCAATTAATTTTCTCACATACAAGTACTTGCATAAATTTTGGTGGGTTATCCACATTAGTAAGTCTATATAGTCTACACCATTTACAGTTTGTTGCTATCAGTGGGATAACATAAATAATGAGCGGAATGGGATCCTCATAATATATATATATATATATATATATATATATATATATATATATATATATATATATATATATATATATTACTTCTTAATTCTATAAAATTTCCTTCGTGAGCACAAAGTTGCTTAAATTATGGTGAGAAGTAAGTAATAGTGAACATGTTATTTACTAGAGTATGAACTATTTCAAGGATTTTTTTTTAATTTTTATTTTTAAATCATGCACGATTCAAAAATACAAAAATTAACTTCAAATTAAAATCATCAACTTATAAATTCTATCATTAAATTGTAATTCAAAACCTTATTTCATTACAATCTTAATAATATAAAAATATAGATATGAAAAGGTTCCATCCCACTTTTCATTATATAAATCATAAATTAAAACAATTAATTTGCTTCTTTTCCAAATTGACTAAGTAAGTAATTTTTGCAATATGCAAAAAGTGTAATTTAAAATTATAAAAAGAATGTAATTTTAAATTAACTTATAAATTTAGATATATTCAAATATATTCAAAAACCACATCCCTAATATAAGAAAACATAATTAAATATATATAATACATATATTTTCAAACATGAAATATATAGCAGCTAGGCCACTAATTAAATATTTAATAATGTTCATTAAATACCTTTCACTTATTATGACATTATATAATGAGGAAAAAGTGTTACAATTCAAAACCATTAACATGATAAATAATGCAACTCACTCTTTTAAAAAGCAACAGCTACATGCAATACATGCATGTCCACCCAACTTTTGCATGTTTAAACACGAATATTAATAAATATGTGCATGTCCATCAAGATTTTGCATGCTTAAACGTGAATTTTTATAAATTTAATTTTTGATAAACAGTAAATAAAGATTTTACTCACCAAGCTATCACGAAGCTGGCAAGCCACTTTTGACTTTTCAAAATGCCATTAACTTTAGGCCAATCAAACTTTCTTAATGTATTTGCTAGTTGGTTGAACTTTCATGTATATTTGTAATTTAGAAATTTCAATAATTCAACATTATTCGTCGATATATGGAAATTAATCCTTTCCCAACTACTGGAGGGAGGATTTAGGGAAATATTTGGAAATTTTTACAACAGGAGAGGGTTCAATTATTTGATCTTCGTCAAATTTTTTTTTTTTTCAATTTTAAAATGTTCTCAATCATGTCTTCCCTATGCTCAATATTAAAGTTAGTGGGTTACAAAATCACTTCAATATTTGCTACAACATCTGCGAGTTGGTTCAAATCTCTGTTAAAAATTTGAATTGTAACACGACAAACCAAGATTTTTAGTAATGGAAAAGTTTCAACAGTTGATTTAGTTTTTAGGTTGTGATGAATGAGTACCATACGAGTACCTTATAAATGTTAATGATCAGGCTAGGATTTCCTTCAGCTTTCAGGTGATCTAAACCATTTTGAAGGCAGATATAAACTTTAAAGTTCTGCCAGAAGTGTTCTCAGTTAAGCCTATTTTATGAATATTTCTTTACTCCTAGCAAATGAATCAGAATAGTTTCACAACTTGCATTACGTATAGTTCCCCTCCACCAGCTTCTCAAAGGCTGTGTTTTGTAGTGTAATTCCCTGTATCTCGAAGTGACTAAATATTTCCTTAAATGTCAGGAGAGCCACTAGAATTTTTGAATATTAAAATTAAATTGGTTAATATGTTATTATATAATTTTAATGTATTATATTATATAATTTAAGGCATACGTGATTATTTCGAATGGCTTATTTAAGCCAAAGTATACAACATAGATTTCAAAATGTGTAAGGGAGAGATGGAGGTGCGGGTTGAACTCGTGACCTCCCTGGCCATGCCATTCCCAAGCAATCCTGAAGGGTTTTGAGAGAATGCGTAAAGTGATCTCACGGCTTTCACTGAACCCAGATTCCTTGCTGCCGATTTCTGAAGCGGAACTGCCGTGAGTTTTTGCCTCCTCGACCTTCACCCACGTCTGTTCCCTTAAATTTCAAAATGACTCAGAAATTTAACCGAATTGAACTGCCGGATTCTAGCAAACGACTTCAATCAAAATGCATGCAGGTGAGGTCAATCAAACTGTAGTAAAAGCGTTTATTATACGTATGTAATCTAAATTACTTAGGGGATGGTTTGGCTCGGAGTGCCCCCTGATCGCACGTTGTATTGATTGGGATTAGCAATCTATCTTTCTCTCCATCATTAATTGTTTTAATTGCGTGAAGTGAAGATGGGTAACCTGCAACGCTGAAAACGGATATGACAGGCTACTACGCACCATAAAATGCAATTGGGTCACGTTATACGGCAGAAATTGTGGCTCTAAAACAACGACTCTAGATGTAAAATTAATTCCAGAGATTTTCTTAGTTATCCCGATCGCTTTGAATCCGGGATCTCGAATTTGACAATCTCGAAATTGGGCAACTGCGTGTTCAGAAATCCAGAGACTCTGAGTTTTCTGTCAAGCTCTGCGTTTAATGAATTGGACTGTTCATACTCCATGAAATTCTCAAGGACTCATTTGTGAGAGAAACAGGAATCCCTTGTCTCTCACAGGATGATATCGATGAGGCTGCGGGGGCTTATATCAAAAATACCCACCAGCAGTGGTGGTTAGAGACGCAGCAACAAATGCACATCAAAAAGATCAGGCGAGCAGCTAAAAGAGTCCATAATTGAAACTGATTACTGCATGGTTCTTCTATTCTTAATTACCACGCTTTCCTTATCCGTTCATAGCAATATGTTATACTGTATGTAAAATCAGGCGAGCGAGTAGCAAATAGTTCTATTATTACCACATTCTTCTTATCCATGGAGTACAATAATATATCTTTGTATCTAACTTCTCTGGACAGTACTCTGTATAATATCATGGTTAACTGCATACACATTATAATAATTTTGGTGTGGATTGTCTTAATTTTATTTTTTTTCAATTAATTAATATATGTGAGGTGTGGATTGTATTAGTTTTTCGATATGTGAGGCATTGATATAATAGTTGTAATAAAGTTTAGAGCACCATCCATATTGCTTCCACCTGTTCATGCCGTAGTTCAACGTCTGTCTTAATTTCTCTTAATACGACAATTCAATGTCCAAATCTAATCAACCCACAATTGCTTAGCTCTTGGTGCCACTACATACCCCGCTCCAATTGCTAATCCTACCCATATTATCTTCATGATGAAAATCCAACTCACAGTAGTCCTTCAAACAGTTTCTCTGCACGATGTATCAAGCATCCTCGTCATATTGAAAAATGTATTAACAACTCAAAGACATGTAACTTCATATAACGTCAATTCCCCATTGAAACATAATTTGTTTTGTTTTGTCTTTTGTTTTTTTTTTTTTCCAGAAATAATATTGCGTATCAACTACTTCACTTGTATGCTACTGTAAAACACGTAATCCTTGGATAGGAAACAATTGAAATTCGGAGATGGGAGAATCAAGTTTCATTATATCATGCAATTATCAAAAACAGTGTTACGACAGGGTTAATCCGTTTTCACTTGTTTGGAAAAAGTTTGAATGACAAACGTATTATCTGAAGCAGCCTTGAGGAGAATAAAGAAAACTTTAATTACAAAGTTGAAATATATTTGTGGTTTTGTTCATGTCATCTTGCTGCCTAAAAGAATGGTAAATCGAAATTTGCCACATAAGATAAGTCTGCAAATTTGCTTGAATCTAGCTTATTATAATTATTGCGGACTTCTATGTATAGTAATCACAACTACAGAAAATTAGTGAGGAAAATCGTTTGATCCATTTAGTTTGATTCATTTAATTAGAATTGATATCTTTATTGTTGCTATCTAAAAATTTACATTAGTGAATTTACAATGGTGGCTTAAAAATTGGAATGATAAGCATAGACATTGTTTCTTTACATATAATGTGCTTTGATCCTAGAGCTTCAGCTTTACTAGAAATTACTAATTTCATGAGTAGTTTTCATTGTAGTTCAAAAAAACATGTGTGTCTCTCTAGTTCGTTAATTATCATCATATCACCCATTATGATTGAGTGGTATTGTAATGATCTAATGCAATTTCAGGATGCTTTTCGATGAGATGAGAAAAATATCTCATTTAATATACAGTAATGCATTTATTAGCTCACCAAACACAAAAATTAATACAAGAAAACTTCAATACTTTATGGGCCTGTAGGTCCTAGAGGTTGAACCTTTGCTCTCATACCAAGTGTAGAGACCGACCCTTTAATTTACTAAATGAGTGCTAGGCTTTAAATATTTTTGTTTTTTTTTTTTTAAACACAGTAACTAGGAATTTAAACCATAATCATACAATTTTGAAACCTAGTAAAAATTAATTCACTTATATCACAGTCCATAAATTTAACTTCATAACAAATACATCTATTTAACTAGTTGATCTAGGCACATTGAAATCATCATACTTAAAAACATTCTAACTAACACATGTACCATTCACCATTGCACGAGAACTAAACTTGACTTGCCGCTGCTTCATCTCCCTTGCTGTTGTCCACCTCCAAGCCAGAAGGTTGTTGTGCTTAATCCGAATGTAATGACCCACTCGTTGACCTCCTAGCCTACTCCTTGGGTACTCTCCTTCCCCGCGGACCCCCGAGCTGCAAAGGGGTTGTACAACAACAGAATATTCTAGCTGATAGAGGTGAGCCCCTCTTGGCTCAAGAGTCCCCTCTCTATAATCCGCTACCTCACCAAACTCAACTATAGCTCGTAACCACTCAAAATGACACAATCTCCTCCATCCAACCATAGCGTCCCCTAAAGGTCCTTTTCCCTTCCATTTCCCTTTTCTTTTATAGAAAGCTTCATAGGTGACACTTTGAATTTCATGCATAAATAATTATTTTTTTATTACCCAATATCTGATTATTCACCCACCCATGTGTTACCCTCTCATCAAGACTCTCCAAAAATAATTTACTTAATTGTTCATTTAAAATAGTATTTCCCTCAACCCAACAAGGTTTCCTATTTCTTCTCCTAGTTGTCTCTTGATTCCCCCTTTTTACTCCTTAATTTGTATTCATTATTGAAGTTAATTGATGATTCTCAGATTTGGTCCCCTAACTACCTCAATTTTTCCTTTTGATGAATATTCTTATGTTGGCTTTTACAACATGGAAGTTCTCTAAATTTCTCAAATTTTAATTTATTAATCTTATTTTATTTCACTACCCTCTTCTCTTGATGAAGTTTTTAATAAATCTTTCTACTTAGCTCTATCTCCCTCTTTCCCCTTTTTGCCTAATTAAGTCTTATGTACTTAATATTTTATTTTAACATGGAAAGGGTAGAGTTATCATGGTAAATATTTTATTTTTTCCTATTCCTCCCTTACCCTAATTTTTATTATTGATTTAATTCATTTGTTTCTAACATCATATGTCACTTGATATGATTTAGTTGGATTTTCATATATTGATTATATTGATTAGTTTCTTTAATGATGTGGAGGGTGTCAAGTGGCTCATGCCCTTCAAGAACTTCTATTCGAAGTTCCGAGGGTGCCATGCCTACGAATTCATTTCTGATACCAAGGGTACCAAGTTGGTTGTGCCTTTCAAGAATTTTTCTTGAAATTCCAAGGGTGCCACACCACTTGCCCTTCAAGTATCCAGTGTTTATGAGGGGAAATTATATGTGTAATGACGGAGACCCCTATCAACTCATATGTTGCCTGCTATAGTGAGACTAATGGTGTTGGGGATCAAGGAATCCACCTTGATGCGCGCCCCCCAGAAATCCTCGTGAGCGAACCAAATTTGGAACTTGCTCTCATGACATCGCGATCTTCAAGACGAAGGTATTTCGACCTTTCCAGCCTAAGTCATGGAGAGAGGTTAGCGGGTGAGATCAGGAACACTGTTCCACCCCTCCCATGTTGTTCCATCCAATTGCACAACCCCATCACCCATATGTGAGTCATTCGTCCAAGCAACTAACATGTTCCTACAACCATTGACATATCATGAAAGTGTGTATATATATATATATATATATATATATATATAAAGTTCGAAACTAAACTTATAATTTCAAAGACAAAATATTAATTCCTATCAAACCAGATGTTGTCATCTCATCATATGCGAGTGCCTCTGGCGGTTTCCTGTAATACTCAATAATCATCAGTCACCAAGTTTCTTAGTGTTAGTCATTTTCATAACAAAATCATCAACATGACATAGTCATCCACATCATTGTTTATCGTGAACCAGAAGTAATGTAAGTAGACACATTCATCACAACTATCATCATCATAATGTCAATAGAAAAATACATATCCATCAAAGCCACCATCATCCTAACACCGACTAGGAAATAAACACATCCACTAATAGTAGAGTGAAGTGTCAGTATCCTCCACCTTAGGTCCTCAAATAATAATGTGTGAGCCTTAAGGCTAAATCATTGTTAACGTCATATCAAGGTCAGAAATCTAGAGTGGGGCACTACAGGCAGGGGCACATCACCCACCCCCGCCTAGGTGTAACACCCCTAGTTTTATGTTTTCAAGTTAGACATTTGAACTTCAGTCCAAAGGGAAGTGGACCCCAATGGATAATTATTGTGTGGATGTAATAAATTTTTTCTTATGGAAAATAAATAAAAACAAATTTGTGCATTATGACCAAATGAGATTTTTGAGATCACTTTCCTAATCCATGAGGTATGGAAAGAGGCTAAGACTTTCCCAAAAAATATTTTAAAAATCCTTGAAAGAATTTAATTCTAAATTAGATTTTTGAGGAAAAATATAAATTTCCCCAATGATGTGGAGAGTAGTTGGGAAGAGGTAAAAAAATGGAAAAGCAGAAAACAGCTTTAAAGTCCCTAAATAAGGGAAGCCTAGGCAAACATGAATAAAAGCATCCTGAGATTCTAGACATAGAATTAGAAATAGGCTTTGGGGAGAGCATAAGATTAAATAAGCTACTCCATAAATGATTGAGGTTGGTCTGTTATTGGAGGGGATCTCAGCTCGAGGGTGAGTTTTGGAGATAAAGGAACCCTAAGGTTCGGAGGACTGGTCATTAGCAGAAGTGGTATGCACATAAATTTTAGAAATGGTTAAGCATGTTCTGTTATATAATATTGTTAAATATTGTAGCTATGAAATTGAATTAAGTTTTGTTGAGATTTGTTACTCCTTACATTTAACTGAATTTTCTAGGATAAATTAATCCTCTAATTCTGTATAGTTGTAGGAAAAATAATTATGGGTAATATCAACCAGAGTCTCTAAACCTGAAAGGGTTTATATATATATATATATATATATATATATATATATATATATATATATATATATATAACCCCCATAAACAAGTAAATTTGTAACTTTAATCTGCTTTTGTAATTGTATAGAAAAATTGTATTTCAACATGACAAACCCAAATAGGAATCTAGAAAGATAGATGAATAGTAAATTTTGTACAATTACTGCAAGTTAATCTATAGGAGTGCATGAAGATAAATTTAAATATTCTACACAAATGATAACTTAAACTAAGGAAGAAATATAATTCTGTTACATAAAATAAATCTAGCATACACGAAGGTTATAGAAGAAATTTTCCAACGAGTAACGAAAATTAAATCTATTTATATTGCTGATAGGAACATGCATCTCAGGCAGATACAAAGTATATAAGGTTAAATTTCATTTAGAGATTTTCATATATTAGACAAACACCTGTGATAAAATCTAGAAACCATATGAGTTCTAAAATAAATAGCACAAATTTCTTTGCTATCAATAATGATTAAATATTATAACAGAAGGATAGATGTCATTGATATATCTCTACTGGAAACATTTTCTGTTATATCTGGAGCAACTAAAAGTGTAAGGTATAATAGCAAAATACTATATTGATACATAAATATCTACTGTCCGAAATGAAATAGTAAATACATTTTAAATAAATATTATCTGGATGCATAGTATAGGTTTGAAAATTGTCTATAGATATGCATATTATAGAGAAGAAAGAATGAATGTAGAAAACATGGATGTAACATGTATGTAACTGTACAAGTACAGTGTAATGGAAATTAAATACAGTAAATTAAGTTAACTGTATATGTATTTAAAAATGTGGAATGGCATTTACTGTGTCGTGCCTATCATTGGAAGAACAACTGTAGATGTTCATTACAGATATTATATTTCATTGCTATTATAGTATAGAAATTTATACTTGTATAAGTTATATCGGAAATTGCATAAAATCATTTCCTGTTTATTCTAAAGAGTTAGAATAAATAGAATGTTTCTAATTAGTACAACAGAAACAAATTGTGATTTGATAAATTTTAACCAAATTAAGATCTGAACTTAAAATAACTGAGAAATAATCTGTTATACTGTTAATTAGAAAAAACAGAGGTAGTCTTATAAGTCTGAGTAGACTTAAGCTCAAGTATTAAATGGAGAAAACCCTCAAGTATCCATACAAGGGCATAAACAAAATTATTCAGATCTAGAAAATCCTGAATCAAAATAAGTGCGAGATAGTCATGAAGTTAAGCAGATTATATAAAACTAAAAATAGTACAATGTCCAGGTTGATATTAATATACATCTTTTCCGTGAAATCTACTATAAAAATTATTTCACAGTAAGTTGTGAGTCACAGTTTGAATGGAAAATCTATGAACTATAGGACGTCAACAATTTAGAAGACGACAATACAATGATTTACCAACCTGTAACATCGAACATCAAAACCAATTACTACCTAGCGGGACTCGCAACGAACTAAGTAAAAGAAGAAGAATTTACCAACATCAATTGGTTACCTGCAAACATAACAAGAGTCCAGTAACGAAATTAGCAAGAGGGGACAATTATTTTTATCTCAGGAAGCATGATACGATGAATCTAATTGCAAGATGGCAATTAATTTTCCTTTGGTAAATGAAACTCCTCTTAAATTTATTTAAACCCCATGAAACATAGAAGCGAAGGGAAATTAAATAGATATATAATTACGAAAGAGTAATACAGAAGACGCATAAGGAGTTCAACGAAATCAATTAAACAATTGAAGATAATATTTTCCCCATCTTACCATTAAACGTATTGGTATATTCCACCCACAGAAGGACATTTCCGTGCAATGCAATGACTTGTAAATCTCCTGTAGAAGAGATTCATCAATCTCCTTGCTAAGATGAGAAGGAATTAACACAAGCGCATAAGAACAAACAAATTTAGATGAAAATACTACTCTATTCTTTCAAAAATGATGTCAAGAAAAATCTCTTAAAATTTAAGAGAAATGACAGTCTAAAGCCTCAGTACACGTAAAATGAAATTCTCCAGAAACGCTTAGAGAAATTGTATATAAAATTGTAAAGAGAGAGCAAAGTCTTAAGAGGGGGCATAGAGATAGTTTCCCCAAGTAAACTCGAGTAAAACGAAAACTCGATCACTGAAACAAAATCGAGCTTTGGCATTGATGTACAGATAAAGAATAAAATGAAACACGGTCAAAGAGGGCATCATAGAAATCGAACATACCTCAACTCAACGCCATTGTTGAAAATCAATTCGCCATGAGAAAAGATGGGGCCAATCCAAACAAAAGTGATAGAAGCTTCAAGAAGGCGCGTGAAGACCTTTCTGAACTCAAAGAGAAAAATGAAACACAATGGAGAAATAAGGATATTTATGTCTCAAAGACCCTAATTCGTTACTCATCTCCACCATACACGTGGAAACCGATGGCATTTATAACGTCAAACTTAATCAAGAATTCTCAAACATATAGTCTCAATTAATGCGAAGGAAGTCAAAAAAATCTTGATACATATTTTTCGATCTTATCCATAAATGTGATAGTAACAAATCATATGGTGGGGATAGGTAAGAGCTCTGAGGTGTACAAGTAATATTAAATGTTACGAGTAAATTAATAATCACCCCCTCGAAACTAGACATGAGACCTAACAACTGTAACAATGTACCAAATAGGTAATAAGCTCATCAGATCCATGGTGCTAAGAATAGATGGAGGGATTTCAAACCATAGAGTATGAATTTATGCAGAAGTCGAGCATCCTATACATAGATGCTATGAGTGGTATTATGCTAACTTAAGAGCAATCTTTAAGTTAAGCGACGAGATATCTACTTCTATACACGTACCCTAAATTTCAATATCGACAAGAAGGGATTTAATTATTATATTTAACAAATAGAAATGTTGAATATGTATATATATATTTTGGGATATGTAAATATCCACAATGTTATATAAAAGTATATATGGATATGGTATAGAATTTTATATCATGATCTATTGAAATGTTCATAAAGATTCCTTAAGTATAGATATAATGGATTTATAAGTAAAGGGTGGTTTAGAAAAAAATTAATAATAATTTGGCAGTGGAGATACATTACAAATGGTATCAGAGCTCATGTTAGAAAAAACTGGGCTGTTGTTGTGCTCACTATATAAATTATTTTTTTTTTGAAAAAAAAAAAATTGTTACTGATGTTGTTTTGTTTTATTGTACAAAGGTATTGAAACTGAAAAGTCAACGGATGAAGGCGATGGAATTTATGTTGATCTGGGTGATGGACATAACACGCCAGACCACAACACTCCTTTGATGGCTATGTTGCACAGGTTGCAATGGGATATGGCCAAGCTAAGAAGCCAGAATGATAGGCTGTAATTAGCCAGTGAGGAGCACAAAAAGCTGATAAGAGAACTGGCTTCGCGGAACAATGAAGAAGGTGAAGGTTCCGGAAGGAGGGGGAAAGGCGAGTTCTCATATGATCCTGAGGAGGATGACACTACTAGACATCAGTCTAAATAGGAGAAGGAATTATAGGGTGAATTCCCAAAAATTAAACCTCCCTCCTATGATGGAGAGAAGGAGGAAGATGTTTATGCATGGATGTTGAATATGATTAAGTATTTTCTTGTCTACGAGTACGAAAGAAATTTGAAGGCCAGATTAGTTATCTACCAGTTGCAAGGTAAGGCTACCTTTTGGTGGGAGAAGAAAAAAATGGTTCATGCTATTGATGAGAAAATAGTGACTTGGGAAGATTTGCAAGTCAAGTTTAAAAACTGTTATTTGAACGAACGTTATTATGATGATAAAACAAAGGAATTTCACGAACTCAGATTGGGACAGCTCACCATAGATGAGTTTCTCACCAAGTTTACAAATCTATTAAGGTATGTCCCATATATTCGTGTGAAGATAAAGCAAAGGTGCAGAGGTTTTTGAACTCTTTTCCTACTGTGTACAAGGAGAAAATAGAGTTTGATAATCCAAAAACTATGAACGAAGTGGTGAGGAAAGCTAGATTATGCTACTAGAAATTTAAAGGAAAGAGTGAACATGGGAAAAGCTGGATAAACAAGGGTGAATTTAAAGGAAATAAAAAGAAACCAACTTACTTGAATAACTTGGTAGGGATCATCAGCGAAAGAAATTTAACAAACCAAAGGAAATTCAACCTGCTTAGTCCCAAGTTGGTTCAAAAAAAATAGATGGGGATAATAAAAAGGAAGGAACATTTAAGATGCGGAAGCCTTTGAAATGTTGGGGTTGCGGAGAACCTCATCTGTTGAGGGATTGTCAACACAGAAATATTCAGATGATTTTGAGAGATAGAGAAGCTACCACAATGAATGACATAGCAAGGAACATACCCACTATCAGTGCATCCTTGAAGAACCGACAAGTAGAACACCAGTCTACTATGGTCGAGATGGAAGGTAAGATTGTTGACCAAATTGTTATAGTTTTAATTGATCCGTGTGCTTCTTTGAGTTACATTAGTCCACAAGTTGTAGAGAAATGCAATCTCAAAACTAAAAAATTTCAACAGTCTTGGTTGGTCCAGTTAGCCACTCGCACCAAACGAAAAGTAACTCATAAGTTACCTCAAACAACAATTAAATTAAAATATTTTCAGACAGAAGTAAATTTAAAAATTCTGCCCTTAGGCTCATATGATTTGCTGATAGGAATGGACTGGTTATAGAAAATAAAGGCTATGATGAGCTATTGGGATAAAACTCTACATTGCATATATGAGGAAGGGAGACCCTTTATACTCAAAGGAAAACCAAAACCAATCTCTGTAAGAAAAATATCAGCTCTGCAATTAAAAAGAACAGCTAGAAAATGACATCAAGTATATGCTATACATGTTGAAGAATTAGAACAGCAACCTAAAGAAAACCTGCTAGACACTTTACCAATGGTAAGAGAATTTAAGAAAGTTTTTCCAGATGAGATTCCTTGTCTTTCCCCCAAAAGATAAATTGACTTTTCAATCGACTTGGTGCCAAGAGCAACACCTGTTTCTAGAGCCCCTTACCGGATGAGCCCCCCTGAACTCATGGAGTTAAAAATGAAGTTACAAGAATTGTTGGATAAAGGGTACATCAGACCGAGTGTATCTCCTTGGGGATCACCGGTGTTGTTTGTGAAAAATAAGGATGGAACCTTCAGAATGTGCATTGATTACCGTCAACTGAATAAGTTCACAATAAAAAACAGGTACCCATTGCCCAGAATAGATGACCTTTTTCATCAGGTGAGAGGGGCTTCAGTATTTTCTAATATTGATTTGAGGACTAGTTATCACCAACTCATAATCAAGGAGGAAGATATCATTAAAACATCTTTTCAAACCAAGTATGGTCACTACGAATTTGTAGTCCTACCTTTTGGTTTGACAAATTCCCCTGCCACTTTTATGTGCTTAATGAACATCGTTTTGAACAAGTACTTGGATAAATTGGTACTAGTGTTCATAGATGATATTCTAGTCTATTCAAAGAGTGATGAAGAACATAAGGAACACCTTAGAATGGTGTTATAGACTCTTAAGGAGAATCAATTATATGCCAAGTTTAGAAAATGTGAATTTTATAAGGATAAAATTCAATATCTGGGCCATATCATTTTCGAACAAGGACTGTCTGTTGATCCTGAAAAGATAAAATCCATAAGAGAGTGGCATGTGCCTACTGATGTATCAGCAGTAAGGTAATTTATGGGGATTGCAGATTATTATCAAAGGTTTGTGGAAAATTTTCTATAATAGCATATCCCATAACTTCACTACAAAGAAAGGGCACCAAATTTGAGTGGACTGAAAAATGCCAAAATATCTTTGAGAAACTGAAATTAAAACTTACTACAACCCCTATACTAAAGATTACAGATCCTGACAAAGAGTTTGTTGTGTGTACGGCTGCATGTAGAGAGGGATTGGGAGAAGTTTTGCTGCAAGAGAATTCTGCTATTACATACGAATCTAGAAAACTTAAGAAACATGAATAGAATTACAGTGTATATGATCTGGAATTGGTTGTTGTAATTCATGCCTTGAAGATGTGGCGACACTATCTTCTTGGAAACAAATTTACATTGATGACATATCACATTAGTCTCAAATATTTCTTTTCTCAAATAGATTTGAATGCTCGACAAGCTAGATGGTTGTCTTTTTTGAGTGAATTTGATATGGACATAAAACATATCAAAGGGAATGAAAACAAAATTGCTGATGCTCTAAGCCAAAATGCTTTCCAAAACATAAGCAACATTGGGAGTAGTGCTAGTCTTGACTTAGAAGAATTATTTTAAAAGGTAGCAGATCAAGATCCCAACTATGAAAATCTATAATTGAAAATGCTGAAAAAAGAAATGGCTGAATACACCCAAAAACAGAAAGGGCCTATCTGCTATAAAAACAGATTGTACATCCTCAATGTGGATTCTTTGAAAAAATAAATCCTGGATGAATATCATAAACATCCATATTCAGGACACCCTAGATATCATAAAATGCTTACAGCCTTGAAAAAGAAATTGTTTTGGCCAAGAATGAAAAAAGACGTAACCAACTACTTAGCTAGATGCATGGAATGTTAACTAGTCAAAGTTGAGCATCAGCATCCAGCTAGTCTTTTAAATCCCTTTCCAATTGCAGAATGGAAATGGGACATTGTTTCTATAGATTTTATATCCGGGTTACCCACAACAAAATATCAGTATGACTCAGTGATGGTAGTGGTAGATACTTTAACAAAGGTTGCACATTACATACCGGTAAAATCTACTTTTGGGACAACCCAAGTAGCAAATGTGTTCCTAAAAGAAGTAGTAAGGCTAAAAGAGGTCCCAAAGATTATTATTTCAGATAGATACTCTAAGTTCATAGCAGCCTTTTGGAAAGGTCTGTTTGGGGGCATGGGAACTAAATTGAATTTTAGCACTGCTTATGACCCTCAGACGAATGGTCAAATAGAGAGAACAAATCAGGTTTTGGAGGATATGCTGAGAATGTATGTGATGGATAGGCCATCAAAATGGGAAGACTACTTACATTTAGTTGAATTTGCTTATAACAACAACTATCAATCCTCCATCAAAATGAGTCCATTTGAAGCCCTCTATGGAAGAAAGTGTCGTACTCCTTTAAGTTGGAGCCAACCTGAAGATAAGTTAGTACTAGGGCCAGATACTCTACAAGAAATGGAAAGTATTGTCAAACAAATACAGAGAAACATCAAGACAGCACAATATCGACAAAAAAGATATGCCAATAAGAAGAGAGTGCACCGAGAGTTCAACATGGGTGATCATGTGTATCTAAATATTAAACCCAAAAAGAGCACACTTTATGTTGGAAGTTGTGAAAAATTGGCTCCTAGATATTCTGGGCCTTTTGAGGTGTTAAAAAGGGTGGGACCAGTGGCTTATAAGCTGGCCTTACCTCCCCATGTTAAAGTTCATGATGTGTTTCATGTTTCATTATTAAAAATATATGTACATTATGATTTTCATATTGTTGATTCGAATGTGATACAGGTGGAACTAGAAGGGGAGTTCCTTCCAGAGCTGCTTCAAATATTGGAGTAGGAAGAAATTGAATTGAGAAATTGAACAATATCCAGAGTAAAGGTGCAGTGGAAGCACTTTACTGCTGAAGAAGCTACGTAGGAAAGAGAAGCTGAGACGATGGGAAAATATCCATATCTATTTTCAAAATAAACTCTAGTAGTTAGTTGTTAACGCCGAGGACGGTGTTTGTTTTCAGAGGGGGAGTATGTAACACACCTAGTTTTATGTTTTGAAGTTAGACATTTGAACTTCAGTCCAAAGGGAAGTGAACCCGGATAGATAATTATTGTGTGGATGTAATTAATTATTTATTTATGGAAAATAAATAAAATGTTTCTGTGCATTATGACCAAATGAGATTTTTGAGATCACTTGCCTAATCCATGAGATATGGAAAGAGGCTAAGACTTTCCCCAAAAATATTTCAAAAAGCCTTGAAGGAATTTAATTGTAAATTAGATTTTTGAGGAAAAATCTAAATTTCCCCAATGATGTGGAGAGTAGTTGGGAAGAGGTAAAAAACTGGAAAATCAGAAAGCAGCTTTAAAGTCCCTAAATAAGGGAAGCCTAGGCAAACAGGAATAAAAGCGTCCTGAGATTGTAGACGCGGAATTAGAAACAGACTTTGGGGAGAGCATAAGCTTGAATAAGCTACTCCAGAACAGATTGAGGTTGGTCTGTTCTTGGAGGGGATCTATGCTTGGGAGTGAGTTCTGGAGACAGAGGAACTCTAAGGTTGGGAGGACTAGTCATTAGTAAAAGTGGTATGCACATAAATTCTAGAAATGGTTAAGCATGTTCTATTATATAATATTGGTAAATATTGTAGCTATGAAATTGAATTAAGTTTTGTTGAGATTTGTTACTCCTTACATTTAACAGAATTTTCTAGGATAAATTAATCCTCTAATTTTGTATAGTTGTAGGAATAGGAATTATGGGTAATATCAACCAGAGTCTCTAAACCTAAAAGGTTTTAAATATAGAGATATATATATCCATAAAATAAAATAAAATAAAACCCATAAACAAGTAAATTTGTAAATTGAATCTACTTTTGTAATTGTATAGAAAAATCTTATTTTAACATGACAAACCCAAATAGGAATCTAGAAAGACAGATGAATAGTAAATTCTATACAATTACTGCAAGTTAATATGCAGGAGTGCATGGAGATAAATTGAAATATTCTCCACAAAGGAAAACTTAAACTGAGGAAGAAATACAATTTTGTTACATAAAATAAATTTAGCATACAGGAAGATTATAGAAGAAATTTACCAACGAGAAATGAAAATTAAATCTATTTATATTGCTGATAGGAACATGCATCTCAGGCAGATACAAAGTCTATAAGGTTAAATTTCATTCAGAGATTTGCATATATTAGACAAACACCTATGATAAATAGAACAAATTTCTTTGCTATCAATAATGATTAAATATTATAACAGAAGGATAGATGTCATTGATATATCTCTACTGGAAACATTCTCTGTTATATTTGGAGAAACTAAAAGTGTAAGGTATAATAGCAAAATACCATACTGATACATAAATCTCTACTGTCTGAAATGAAATAGTAAATACATTTTAAATAAATGTTATCTGGATGCATAGTATAGGTTTGAAAATTCTCTATAGATATGCATATTATAGAGAAGAAATAATGAATGTAGAAAAAAGGGATATAACATGTATGTAACTGTAGGAGTACAGTGTAATGGAAATTAAATACAGTAAATTAAGTTAACTGTATATGTATTTAAAAATGTGGAATGGCATTTACTATGTAGTGACTATTAACGAAAGAACAAATGTAGATGTTCATTATAGATATTATATTTCATTGCTATTATGGTATAGAAAGTTATACTTGTATATGTTATATCAAAAATTGCATAAAATCATTTCTTGTTTATTCTAAAGAGTTAGAATACATAGAATGCTTCTAATTAGTGCAACAGAAACAAATTGTGATTTGATAAATTTAACCAAATTAGGAGCTGAACTTAAAATAACTCAGAAATAATATATTATTCTGCTAAGTAGAAAAAAAACAGAGGCAGTATTACAAGTCTGAGTAGAGTTAAGCTCAAGTATTAAAAGGAGAAAACCCTCAAGTATCCATACAAGGGCATAAACAAAATTATTCAGATCTAGAAAATCCTGAATCAAAATAAGTTCGAGGTAATCATGAAGTTAAGCAGATGATATAAAACTAAAAATAGTACAATGTGCAGGTTGATATTAATATACATCTCTTCCGTGAAATCTACTATAAAAAGTATTTCACAGTAAGCTGGGAGTCATAGTTCGAATGGAAAATCTATGAACTATAGAATGTCAACAATTTAGAAGACAACAATACAGTGATTTACCAACCTGTAACATCGAACATCAAAACGAATTACTACCTAGCAAGACTCGCAACGAACTGAGTAAAAGAAGAAGAATATACCAACATAAATTGGTTACCTACAAACATAACAAGAGTCCAGTCATGAAATTAGCAAGAGGGGAAAATTATTTTTATCTTAGGAAACATGATACGATGAATCTAATTGCAAGATGGAAATTAATTTACCTTTGGTAAATGAAACTCCTCTTAAATTTATTTAAAACCTGTGAAACATAGAAGCGAAGGGAAATTAAATAGATATATAATGACAAAAGAGTAATACAGAAGATGCATAAGGAGTTCAATGAAAATCAATTGAAAAATTGAAGATAAAATTTTCCCCGTCTTACCATTAAACGTATTGGTATATTCCACCCACAAAAGGACATTTTTGTGCAAGGCAACGACTTGTAAATCTCCTGTAGAAGAGAGTCATCGATATCCTTGCTAAGATGAAGATGAATTAACGCAATCACATAAAAACAAACAAATTTAGATGAAAATACTACTCTGTTCTTTCAAAAATGATGTCCACAAAATTCTCTTAAAATTTAAGAGAAATGACTGTTGAAAGCCTCAGTACATTTAAAATCAAATTCTCCTCAAAACGCTTAGAGAAATTGTATATAAAATCCTAAAGAAAGAGTGGGGTCTTAAGAGGAGACATAGAGATAATTTCCCCAAGTAAACCCGAGTAAAACAAAAACTCTATCACTGAAACAAAATCGAGCTTTGGCGTTGATGTAAAGAGAAACAATAAAACAAAACACGAGCAAAGAGGGCGTCATAGCAATCGAAGATACCTCAACTCGAAGCCATTGTTGAAAATCAATTCGCCATGAGAAAAGACGAGGCCAATCCCAACAAGAGTGATAGAAGTTTCAAGAAAGCGTCTGAAGACCTCTCTAAAATCAAAGAGAAAAATGAAACACAGTGGAGAAATAGGGATATTTATGTCTAAAATAAACCCTAATTCGTTACTCATCTCCACCATACACGTGGAAATCAATGACGTATATAACGTCAAACTTAACCAAGAATTCTCAAACTTATAGTCTCAATTAATGCAAAGGGTGTTGAACAAATATTGATACAAAGTTTTTGATATTCTCCATAAATGTGATAGTAACAAATCATACGGTGAGGATAGGTAAGAGTTGTGAGGTGTACAATTAAAATTAAATGTTATGGGTAAATTAATAATCACCCCCTCGAAACTAGAGATGAGACTAACAACTGTAACAAAGTACCAAATAGTTAATACGATCATCAGATCCATAGTGCTAAGAATAAATAGAGGTATTTCAAACCATAGAGTATGACTTTGTGCGGAAGTTGAGAATCCTATACATAGAAGCTATGAGTGGTAGTATGCTAACTTAAGAGCAATCTTTAAGTTAAGCAACGAAATATCTACTTCCATACACGTTCCCTAAATTTCAATATCGACAAGAAGGGATTTAGTTATTATATTTAGCAAATAAAAATGTTGAATATGTATATATATTTTGGGATATGTAAATATCCACAATGTTATATAAAAGTATATATGGATATAGTATAGAATTTTATAGCATGATCTACTGAAAGGTTCATAAACTTTCCTTAAGTATAGATATAATGGATTTATAAGTAAAAGGTGGTTTGAAAAAAAAAATTTGGTAGTGGAGAGACATTACACTAGGTGTGTAGTGCATGGGCCCTGAGCACCCATAGATCATTCCTTGAATCTACCCTCAACACTCAAGGATGATTCCAGAAGCAACCCTAATCGCCTACGGACCTTGGGTCATGAGCCTTGGAGGGGGAGGGCAGGACACTCATACCTAGACACTGAGGTCCAAATCTAGAATCAATTATGTGTGCCTATATTATGGGTTCCCAGGGACCCTTGGTCACAGGCATGGGAAGGGGTAGGCGAGGCATCCTCTTACAGGCTCGTGACCTATGGCCCTTAGGCCAAGGGCGTAGTTGAGGGCAGGAAAGGCACCCCAACCCATGTCCATGGGCCAACGGATCTAGGTTCTGAGCTTGGATGGGGGGTACCTTGCACATCCTTACCCATGCTCGCGACCCTGGGGCACTCGGTGCCAAAGGAATATTCCTAGAATCGACCCCTAATGCAGGAAAATAACGTCAAAGGTGGTTGCTATGAAAATTTTTGGACCAAAGGCATCCATTTCATCAACTAAAGTTTTAGGTGGACCCTCAAAGAATAATATTGAACAAAAGAGACCTGAGACACATGGTAAAACTTAAGCAACCAAATCTTCAAATGAAATAAATATTATTTCATAATGGAAGAAATCATATGAAATTAATTGTACAAAATTTGCATGGTATGTTAAAAATGGGCAATGTGAAGAAGTCTTGTACATATATTTATATGTTGGTGTCGTTTATGATGATGTAAATTATGAGGTGTTGGGTAGTGTATGAGACATATTTTTTGTGCTAAATATTGAAATTGTTTATGTACTTACAAAACCACCGAAATTAGATCAGAAGATTAGATATCATTTTTTATTGACAATGTATAACAAGGATGAAAATTCTACAAATATATGTGAAAAAATCGTAAATTATATTGCACAAATCAATGTAAGTTTTCTTATTTATATTTATGTGTTTTCCATTATTTTAATTATCATTATATTTTTTATAACTTATTAATGAAATATTATGTATTTTTGGATTATATTTTGCTAAGGGTATTTCAATTATGTTTAGGGTATTTAATTCTATAGAGTGAGATATTATGAATTTCGTCAGTTTTTTCCACATAGAGTCAAAATAAGATAAGAAAAATAAGCAATTAAAAGTACTCCATGAAGCTACAAGAGCACATACAGGGGATCAACAGAGAATGCCTATAGTGGATCAATCTAGTAAAACTAGACATGTTAATTTTGAATATGTGGAAGTTGAAGTTGAAGAATATCTTTCCATTACTTAGGATGTGATTAGAGCTGATATTGTAATGGAGAAAAGACATAAAAGACCAAAAAAAAATTCCAATCAATGTCTCTCTTCCAGTTGATGATGACGATATTTCTTATGTAAAATAAAATAACATGAACGATAGGAGGAAGAAATTAAAAGTTGGTGATTCTCAAAAGATCATGTGAAACAATGAATATCATGGTGAAAGCTCAAAAGGACACAAGGAAATCATTACAGCATGTGATAATTTAGAGGATGACATTATTAAAACAAAGAAAAATTCCATTCAAAATTGGTTGATGAAAACAAACTTAATACAGGTCGGTTATACATTTCAACTTAATGTCATCCAAATCTATAAGACAAATGAAGGAAAAATCTAAATTTCAAATTACAAAGCCACGCCACCCCCAGGTTCATAAGTTGAAAACATTGATCGGGGATAATCCGTATCCACATGTCATTGATTATGTGCTTCTTATTGATCCAATTCAAGTTCCCAACAAAGAGGCATTTGATAAGTTAATATGTTTTGAAGACAAATATTATGTAATTGGGGGAAACCATTCTATAGAGGCTCAAATACAATTTATGGAGGAATATCCCAATAACCCATCTTTTGTAATCATTAAATGTATCATTTGTGATAGTTTAATAGATAATAAAGAAAATTTATTGGAATGGGATCATAATAAAGGTAATGAGTATAGGATGACTATGAATTTCATCTAAAGGGTTAGATTTATTCATAATTAATTTGAAAAAAAATGTGGTGGTGATAAGACAAAGATTAGTGTACCTTTTTGGAAGGAATGTTGTATGGAAATATTTTATCAAATTGAGGAAAAAATAATTTAGAAGATGGAAAAGTGAATTCATATATAATCAAAAGTATGGATAAAATTTTCCAATTGGCATTTAGAAGTCAAGAGATATGAGAATTGATTAATGAGATTTTTTCCATATGGGAGAACATTGCCATAAGAAACCAAAAGGTTAAAAATTATAAACCTTTGATATGTACGAACAATAAATAATGTTTTGAAATCAAGCACCTTCCAAAAGATATGACTATCACACCCTGGAAAACAGTGCAAGGAGTGAAGGATGAAAAAATTGTCAAAGCAATATTATCTCATGTGAAGTCGGTTGAATTATCATTGGATGAAATGTGTGAGAACTTTCTAAAGTAAGTTCGTTGAATAATTTTTACTTATTTTTTTATTATAATTTTATTTCAAATATCACATATTGTTTTTGGTAGTATTTGTTATAAATATCACCATATTAACATTTTTTATTTTATTTATTCAATCATAAGTTTTATATGAAAAGACAAGAAAAAATGGTTAAATTGTTTAATGAAGATAGTTAGGATGATGTTGTATGCCAATACCTAGATTCAAGCTCTACATCAACACTAAAATATTTTTATCTTTCATTTAAAGACAGATGTTGATTTATACATTCATTTTTATTCATGTATATTATTTTTGTTTGATAATTTATACATATATTTTTTGATTTCGTCAAACATGTCAAAGAAGGATGGAAATGGAGTATTATATTGTTTCATAACCTTTATTGAAAAAATTAATTTTGAAAGGCTGAGAAATAAACATCTTCGGTATGTTTAAATTTATCCTAGTATTACTCGTTTCATTTGAAATGGGCTCAAGACTATCCAATATCAAATAATACAAGGTTATGGTGAAGATATTTCAAAATTCGTACCTAAAAGGGATTATTCCCTATCTATTGCAGATATTCCTCATTGTTTCAATATCCCAAAATTTCAATATTATAGTGATCCTTATACTTATCAAGATTTTTAGTAAAGTGGTTACGAGATTTATAGGAGTTGCAACATCACCATTTTGGAGATTTGCGACATTTTATTCAGACACAATTTGCAATGTTATTGATAATATTCAAGGGAAAATTAATCTCAAGGATGCAACTTCCATGGTAAGACATTCAAACTGAGTGTTTGATTAATGTTAAAACAATTATTTATGTACAAGTTAGTTGAAATTTTACTATTTCATGTTACAGGGAAAAGGAAAATCTTATTGGTTACGAAGATCAACCAATTATAAGTGATTATCATTTCATTGAATTTGAATTTTGGACAAAAGATGATAGCTATAACCCTATGCTTATGAAACAGGTAGATTTAAGGATTCATAGCTAAGTATTGGTTGATGATGTTTTTGTAAAAAAACTAACATATGAAGATAAAATAACAAAATGACGGATAGTTAACATTTTTCAAAAAACACAGTCATTGCATAACTATCTTACCTATTTATGTTCAAATGAAGGATATTTTGTTTTGGATTTATTCGCGGGTTCAGGTAACTTTTATTATATAAAATTATATTTTAATATTTTATGTTTTTAATTTTAATTTACTTAATTATTTTTTTTGTACTTGATGAATAGGTACAGCAATGGCATGTTCCCTATAAAAATGAAGAAATTTCATTTCCATTGAAAAACACTCACTAAAATGCAATTTCATTCAATAAATAATTAATTAATTTCTTCATTTGGGCTGAATTTGCAAAGGAACATTTTAGCGTTGAATTTGCTAAGGAAATTTTTTGGGCTGAATTTTGAAAGGAAATTTTTTAGGCTGAATTTGAAAAGGAAATTTTTTTGGCTGAATTTGAAAAGGAAATTTTTGGGGTTGAATTTGCAAAGAAATTTATTTCGGCTGAATTTTCAAAGGTTTTTTGGGCTCACTTTTCAAAGGTCATTTTTTGGGGGTATTTTTTAAAGTGACATTTTTTTAGAGTAAGTGTTTTGGGTTGAGCTAAATCTTTTATAATGATTTTTTAAAGTGAGCTTTTGTCTAAATTTTTATAGAGATATTTTTTTGCATGACTTTCAAGAAAATATTTTGAGTTTCATTTTTAAAAGACAAGTTTTTGTCAGAATTTTTAAAGTATGTGTTTTGGGTTCAAGTATGTCTTTTGTGAAAAAAATTTAAACAATTTTTTTTTGAAATTAAATCTATTGTGATGATTTTTTGAAGTGAGTTTTTTGTCTAAATTTTGATAGTTAGTTTGGATTTTGAAGGAATACTTTTGAGCTTCATACTAAATTATCATGGGAAATCAAAGAAATTACAAGAGAAAATATGATCAAACAAGATACCCTGAGGCTCATAGAGAATATGGGTGAGAATATCGCAAAAAAAAGGAGAGAATAACTCTCAAATATTTAAAAGGAAAATAAAACTCAACTAGAAGTTGAAGCAGGTATGTAAATGTAAATATTATAAATGATATTTAAAATTTAACTATTATATTGTGAAACTTAATATTTATTTGATAAACTAATTTGAAAAATATTTTGCAATGTAAATAGAGAGAGATATTCCTCATAACATTCATGATGAGATAGTACATTTTAAAAGAGAAGGTCAAAGAGATATTGAACCAATGATTGAAGATGTTGAAAATGTTGAAATAATTTCAAGTCAAGAAATTGAATCACTAGGTATGTATATATATGTTGAATGTGTATTATTATTTTTTTTCTGAATAAGACTGTTTCTATTAAGTAGAAGTATAGTACAAGATGGTATTACAATCATGAGAAGCAGAATAACCAGCAACCGGCAATGATAAAACTATCAACCTCGGTTCTGGAGAAGGAGAGAAACAAGCAAGAATCACAAGAGAAGACTGGATGTCAAAAAAACCGAAAACTACCCAGAGAGGGCAGAGGCCTCTATACGTAGCTTCTTCCCTTTCTTTTTACTGACTTTAACCCATCCGTCCTGAGGTGGATGAGCTAAAACAACATGAAGATCGGAGCTCTCAATAGGGGGGATCTCCTTCTCTGAGTCGGAAGAGGAGGTCCCATGGGAACGCTTCTGAGCAATGGCTGTATCAGGGGGGTGCGCCTGAGCATCGTTGGGGATGTCCATAGACTGATTCTGAACCGAAACTGCATCACTTTCATCAACTTCTGAGCTAGAGGAATCAGAGTCCTCAGCCGGAGGTGGAGAGTACGGAGCCCATCGTTTAGAACTGGCCTTGGAATTCACCTTTTTCTGTTTTGCCGGGAGTGCTGGGCAAGAGTTCTGCAGATGCCCTGTTTGGTGACAGTGTCGGCAGCGGAAGGCAGTATTCTCATAATCCAATGTCTGAGTCCATACAAAGTCGTTTATTTTGAGATTGATCTGGTCTGGAAGTCCCTTACTTAAGTCTAGTTCCACACATATTCTGGTGTATGTGTAAAGACCTTTGCTTTCCCGCCAGTAGTCTCCCATCAGAAAACTGCCCAATGTGTTGCCTATCGCTTTATAGACTCTGACATGCCATAGATGGATTGGTAAGTTGGGAAGCCTGATCCAAACAGGTGTCTTGGTGATGACAGCAGTTGCTGGGTCAAAATCTGGGAACCATGGTGTTAAGAAGAGCCCTGCTGTTCCCATGAACCAGGGACCTTCTTCGATAGCCTTCTCATAATGCTTAATATTATCAAACAAAACTATGAAATAACCTTTTGAACAGAATCTGACTTTGCAATGGTGAGTCCAGTTAGCATGGATCCAATCGTGGAGTTCCTTTGATCGCGGCCACAATCCATTAAATCTGCATATGATGGCTCTTTCTGCTAAATTTTGAAGATCGTCTGCAATGTCTGCATGGGAAAACTCTACAGTGGGAACCTCCTCAAGCTTGTCCACCAGAAAAGGCTTAGGAGCTTCAGGTGGTTGAGCTGCTTTCTTGGATGAGTGTGCATGAATTGCATCCTTGTAGGAGAAGGCAGGAGCCGAGGAGGTTTGCCCAGGAGCTCCGCCTCTCAAGCGAAAAGATAACACAACTGAAGCATCTTTCACAATATTATAGAAAAACAGAGGTAGATGGTTTTCAAGTTGTTTACCTTTGTAAAGCAGTCTCAGGAGTCTTGAGGGAATTCCCAAACTGAGGTAAAGATCTTGCAGAAGGTCCTGCACCAGATCCGTGGCATGCACCCATAACAGCTTCGTTCCCCCGGAAGGAAGAGAGATCTGGATCTGGTATTGTGTACCCAGATTTAGAAGGTCATTGGCTATGAGAGCCGCTGGCTGAAAGTCGGAACCCTCCTGAAGCCATCGCATATCCGTTTTGCCCTGCTTCTCCAAGAAACAGAGACTGAGCCGTTGCAGGGGCGAAGTATAGGTTGGGGCAGCATGAATGCTGGAGCGAACAGCCCCTATCTGGCCATCAATGTTGTCCCCTGCGCTATCTGAGTTTCGGAGAAGGAAGGCGCTAGAAACTGGAGATCGCTTGTAGAGAGGACCTTCAGGAACAGCGTAGGTAATCTCAATAGATCTGGGGCCTGGGCGTAGAAAACCATCAGAAGCGCCCACTGTGAAGGGCGTAGAGAAAGCGATGGTGTCGTCGATTGCCGGAATGAGGCGTGCGTTCCTTTGTAGCCTGCAACCCGAAATTTGGTAACCGCTTGGAGCAACGGCAGAGAGAAGCACCGAGCTAACAGTGCGGTCGACATCTCTGTAAGGGCCGAACAGGGCAGCGGCAGAGGAGAAGTCCGTGTCGGCGGCGGCGGCCAGGCAGAAAACCCTAGCGGAAGCCATGTGCACCAACAAATAATTTTGATTTTAACCTGTTCAACTGGGGCAGATAATCGTGTATTATTGAAATATACATATTTATTAATTTAATTATTTATTGAATATTTAAACTCATTTTGTACATTTAATTCTCATATGTACAAATGAAATCAATATCGATGATGAGATGTTAGAAAATGTTGACACTGACAATTATGGAGATAAAGATGTTGACCATGTTATATGATATCGTGTTAAGCACATTATTCATATGTTCTTCAAAGATGAAATTGTAGCAGTTCAAGCCCAAATTTTTAGAAGTATCTTAACATCAAATAAATTAAAGGAAGCTACGTCTCTATTTGGAATTTGAAAAGAAAACAAATATTAAAAAATGAAGGAAAATGTGATACAAAATATAAATAGTTCTCTAAAGTAAATTTGAAGATCTAGAAAGAAAATTGATTTAGATTCATGCAGAGCAGTACAAATGGCAGTGGTTTCATCAACTATTCAAAAGAATAGTTTTGTAAAATCTATGGCACAAGCATTACAGACCTAATGAAAAACATTGCACAAACATCAGAAATTTCGATTGCAAATATATGTAAATGAATAAATCACTTGTTAGATAGTTATTTGTAGGAAAGAATGCAAATATAGGCTTGGAGAAGATGGTAAAAAAATAATATATGAATATTGAATGAAAAATTCACGTGTTTCACCAAAATAAAGGGATGTGATGTGATGAATAATAACATGAAATTAGTATGAACAACATGCAAAACATATCTTGGAAACCACTGAGATAAATTTGTTCAACAATTTCATAGAAGAGAATCATGAAATTAATGTCTCAATCAGTGACTTTGTGCAACAAAAACCATGGTATGTTAAACATATCACTATATACGACACTTTTTGTTGTCGTTATTATGTGTAATTTATGTTATATTTCGACACATTCCTTAATTTTGGTAAAACATTTTTGAAAAATTGACCTCCTCCTTCAACTATCCATGATTTCATATCTCAAATTCTATGTGCAAGAGAAAGCAATGAATTATTTTACCAAAAGAAATGTGTTGGTGGTAAAAAATGTGATCATAGTGAAAATTTTAGTTTATTTCACAACACATATCTTATTGATATAAATGATGAATCATTGTCCGACATAAAAGTTAAAAGGAAGATATATGCGTATATTCATACAACTATTTGTTCAACTAGTACTACAAGTGCTAAAAGGATTCGTTTACATGAAGAAGACATTTTTGTGATAGAATTTTTGAGAAAGTTTGAGGTCGAAATTTATAAAGACACCAAACATTCCCATAGATCTCTATGGAAGGACTTGAAATTCAATAAATCTTGTGAATTGTTTCCACCAGTGACCATTTTGTAAGTAGTTGATTTTGCAGATAATTACACATTTGTTCCACAAAATGAAATACAGAGTGAATAATATCATTTTGACCAATTCTCTACGATTTTCCATATTCTATATAGGCACGTTGAAAAAGATGTCAATCATATAGAAAGCACCTATGAAAATCGACATGTTATTATAGAATATGACTTTTATATCAGTGATGATCGTACACATGATATACATTTTGTACAACATTGTTTTGATAAGATTCACGATTCATTTAAAGGTCATGGAATAAAATACAATTAACATTGGATATGGTTAGATGGATGCATAGGTCAATTCAAATCTTCACGATAATTCTTTTGGTTGTGTCTTCTTCATATGAAAATTTGCATTAAAAATTGTTAGAATTTCTTTCAGATTGGTCATGGAAAAGAAGAACATGATGGTGTCGGGGCATGTATAAAACAAAGCACTTAGAAGATATGAAATGGATCACTGTGCACATCGACTTGTCTCAGCTAAACAATTTTTTCAATGGTGGATAGTTGTACTAAGCCATGAGACTAATCGATCAAGGGAAGTACAAAGGTACATGTACATATATACAAATTAACTTCCAGATATATACAAGTTAACTTTCATATATATCTATATATATATATATATATATATATATATATATATATATATACATGCAAAAATGAAATATACATGATCTAATTTTTATTATTTTTCTAATTTTAAATATTATTTATCACAATGATTATCTTTCACTCTAATTTAAATCACATAATTATATCCTTGTTTGAATTTTCCATGTAGGTTTTTTTGGCATATTTGGGTCCAAGATGTAGATAGATCGATTGTCAATGATGTTGAAATAATAAAAGGGACATGAAAATTGCATTCAATTAAAACAAGGAGTACCAAAATGTGTTTTTATTTGAAAAAGAAAATATTGTTGTTTTTGTCATTTTTGCATAGATGACACAGAATCCAATGATTTTTGTGAAAACAAAATGTATGTAAAATATTGGAAACATATAGAGCTAAATACAAAGGGGGAAATGTTTGTTGGAAACTTTGAAGAGATGAAATTAGAGGAGACTATAGTATCATCTAAAGGTGATCGTGTTTCTCATCTTGTTAGAGAAGGTAATATTTCAATTGATTTGAAATGATAGAGATATAGAAAAAGATAATAAAAGAAAGTACACATGTTAATTTCAAAGTTAATTTTTCATGTTAATTATGATCTAAGTTTATGTACTTGTTTTATTGTGCACGGGATTTTTTTGTTGTAGTTTCAACTACTATCAATGTAGAAAATGACAAGTATTATTTGATGTGTTGCATTGAATGAAATATGAAATTGTTGGAAAACTATGATGATAATAGTTTTATATATTGAAAATGGCCTATTATATTGAAAGGTTATTTTTTCCAACAAGGCCATCAAAGTCAGAATTTTTTTACTGTCAAGACAATGAATCTGATGTCATAATTTGTCAATATAGCCACTTGGCGTGTGAAACACACTTAAAGTTCATAGAAATTCAATAAAAGAAAAAATTGAAAATTAAGAAATGTAAAACATAAAAGTTTTATCATGAATGGATCATTAAGGATGGCATTCCATTAGAAATATTTTGATTGAACTATCAAACAATTTCTTCTCCTTGGATTCATCTTTCAGAGCTTATAGAACTCAAGTACAAATTGTTAACCTTCTTTTTGTGAATTCTTAAGTTTTACATTATTGTATGTATATTTTATGTTATGTACAAGTGTTTGCACATGCACACAAAAAGTAATTTATACATGTATATTCTCTGGTGTTAAATGAATTCATTCATTCTCTAGTGTGAGCTACTTAGTTTTATGTCATTATTGCAAAATGTGTGTATCTAGCATATTTGATATAATGCAAATTTTAAGATATGATTTTGTTGTTGTTGTTGTTTTTTTTTTTTTTTTTCTTTCTAAATAATGGTAATTCTATTTATATAACATAATGATAGAAAACTGCCTCAGCTTCAGCTGTGTAAGCCTGAAATCTGGGCTTGATAGCCATGAGAAACGAAACTCTGGACTTCCTTGAGTGGGAAACCAGTCCTTTAGGAGTAAGTCTTGCCGCCATTACAAGGGAAACCATCATATTGTCCATACAGTTTAACAAAAATAAACATACGAAAATTGCATTCAGCTCTTTCAACAGAAGAGAGTATAACAGGAAAGAAAAAAAGATCCCAGGATGTTTAAGCAGTAGTACCGAGGTGAGTCGAGGGTCGCGGTGTTCACTGGTTAGGAGCTGGAGAAGGAGGTTCCTCCATGATCCTGCACCTAAACTCGTCACTTCTACCATAATTTTCTTCAGTGGACACACTAGCCTTTTTGACAACATCTACCTGCATGTGTTCCTTGCTCTGGTCAGCACGCACAGTCTCCATTGGCACCCCAAAGTCCATCGCTTCATCCTTAACCGGAGTGGGATGAGGGCTAGGGGCAGTGGAGGGAATTAGGTTAACCGTTTCCACTCTTAGGGTGATTGTAACAAATGTAGTGATGACGGGCCTGTCAAGGGAGCGTTCGAAGCATAATTTCGCTCTTTGAGGATTAGCGAAGGGGAAAATGAGCCGATGCTTGGGAAATAGGGGAAACAACATGGAGGGAGTCAGGGTGTAGGGGATTCTCGACGTGAGGAGGCGGGGGAGCTTCGGAAAAGTGCACATGCCCTACTTGATGGGCTCTGCCTCTATGACTGTGAGTTTCTGGATAATGTACCTAGGGAATGTCCTCAGAGGAGGAGTCGGAGCTGGTAGAAGGATGAGAGCGAGACGCACGACCCCTGATGCTACCACGTTGGCACCTCATTCTATGACGAAGCTGCGGCATGGTTGCAGAGGCTGGATGATAATGCTGAATGAAAGGAGGGCAAGCAGGATGCAGAGGCGATAAGAAGGACCCAACGGACCTAGCACAAAATTGAGAATTCGAGTAGAAAAAATTGCTCTGGGGAAAATTATGACTTGATAGCCTCTCGAGGAAACAAAGAAGCATGCAGCGGAGCCCAGTTTGAGTGTGAGTGCTCGACTTAGCACAGGCGAGAAGGAAAGTACTGCATAGCGGGGAAGGAGGGCTGCAAGTGGTGCAAGAGCAAGTCGAATGACAGTGCGCAAACACCATAGGATACGAAGTGGGAAGAGAAAAATGGCATAGAAGCAAGGTGAAATTGATAATGGCATGCAGGTTGGCGGGATTAAATGCCATGTTAATGAAGTTGCAGGTGGCCATATGGCCACCCCACGCGAGCTCCATTGGGAGTCGCCAAAGGACGGACGTCCCATCCCACTTAAATGCCATCCACATCTGGAAGATATGATCTTGTTTTAAACATCTAAAGAAAATTATAATATTCATTATTGAACGAAAAATATGTACCATTTTTTGTAATTTCTAGTTTACTATAAATTGACATCCATAGTAGCCTTTTTATGTACATTAATGAAAAATGTTGTATACTAGATATTTTTTAATGCAATTTTAAAATTTTATGATTGTTTGACTCATATATGTACACCTAAAATTTTATGATTTTTTTAGATGTACATCTATATGTAGTACATATTAAAACATTATAAGAATGATGTCAAATGAAAAATATATGAATTAAATGCAAAGTTGCTTTCATTTCTACATATCCATGAAATTAAATATGTATGTATTTAACTTTTAATATGTAAAACCATCTATGACTGTTTTAAATAACGCAATATCATATGCAAAATGTACCTAAATATCACTTTTATTAGATGTATGTCCTAATTATATAACATTCATACATGTTGAAATGCATTTAACATGTACCACATGTGCTTTGTAATTTGCAATTTCAATCTAGATTCATTTTAAATAACAAATGACAAAACAACTTCAGCTTTAAAAACAAAAAAATTAATCTAAGATTTAATCTAAGTTAACAATATAACAACAATTCATCATGTATGAAAAATGTAATGTAACTAAATTTATTTATGTACTTCAATAATTGTTACATATTCATGAACTTAAATATGTATTTAACCATCTACGTTTGTTTTAAATGTTACATGATCATGTGAAAATGTACACCTAAATATCAATTTTAATAGGCATATCTTAGTTATATACCTTTCATACATGTTCCAATGAATTTAACATGTACCACATATGTTTTGTAATTTGCAATTTAGATCTAAACTCATTTTAAATAACAAATGAAAACAACTTTAGCTTTAAAAACAAAACATTTAATCTAAGATTAAATCTAAGTTAACATTATAACAACAAGTCATTATGTATGAAAGATATAATGTAGCTAAATGAAAATGTACTTCAATCGTTGTTACATATTCATGAACTTAAATATGTAAAACCATCTATAATTTTTTTAAATGGCACATGATCATGTGTGCCAAATGTACCCCTTAATATCAATTTTTCGAGACATGTCCTAATTATATAACATTCATACATGTCCAAATGCATTTAACATGTATCACATGTGTTTTGTAATTTGAAATTTCAATCTAGATTCATTTTAAATAACAAATGACAAAACAAGTTGAGTTTAAAAAAAAATATATTTAATCTAAGATTGAATCTAAGTTAACATTATAACAAATAGTCATCATATATGAAAAATGTAATGCAATTAAATGTCAATTTACTTAAATAATTTTAACATATTCATGAACTTAAACATGTAAAACCATATATAATTGTTTTAAATGACACATGATCATGCTTGAAAAATGTACACCTAAATATCACTTTTAATAGAAATGTCCTAATTATATAACATTCATGAATGTTCAAATGCATTTAATAGGTACCACAAGTGTTTTGTAATTTTAAATTTCAATATAGATTCATTTTAAATAACAAATGACAAAACAAATTGATATTTAAAAACAAAAAATTTAATCTAATATTGAATATAAGTTAACATTATAACAACATGCCATCATTTATCCAAAATGTAACAACTTAATGCAAATGTACTTCAATCATTGTTACATATATTCATGAACTTAAATATATAAAACAATATATATGATTGTTTTAAATGAAACATTATCATGCAAAATGTACCTAAATATCACCTTTAATGGATATTTACACCTAATTATATAACATTCACACATGTTGAAACACATAAAACATACCACATGTGTTTTGTAATTTGCAATTTTTATATAGATTCATTCCAAATAACAAGTGACAAAACAACAAGTTTTAAAAGAAAAACATAATCTAAGATAATGTAAGTTAACATTATATCACAAAATGTGATCATATGCCAAATTTAAAAACTATCCAAAATTTAAAATCATTCAATAAATTAAATGTATTTCAACTATCCAAAATGTAAAATATGTCCAAAATTTATATGAACAAAAATAAAAGATATAACAATGTATCAAATGTTACAATTATCAAGTTATATAGAAGAGTAAATAAGACACATGTTTAAGTACTAAAAAGATTAGATCAAATAAAATGTTGCACGTGCATCAATCAAATAGAGAATTTGGCTGCAATGTATTTTTCAGCAACCTCCTCATGCTATCATTTGAAGAATGGGGAACCTACACAACGTGTAACTGCATATATATACAAATGTATAAGAAAATTATGTGCATGTATTAAAATTAAGATTTAATGTTTTAAAATTGAATGAGAATATAGAACTTCATAAAAAAGAAAAATGAAAAAAAAAAGTCATGCAATAACTTATGTAGTTCCCCCTCCATTGTCCCGTGTTGGCTGCAATTTCATATATATATATATGTATATGTATATGTATATGTATATGTATATGTATATGTATATGTATATGTATATGTATATGTATATGTATATATATATATATATATATATATATATATATATAAACTTGTATAATAAATTTATATTACATGTATTAAAATTAAAATTTAATGTTTTAAAATTGAATGAGAACGTATAACTTTAGTAAAACAAACTAAATGAGAAAAAAAAACAAAAATTGAAAATTTCATGCAATACCTTATGTAGTTCACCCTCCATTGTCCCGTGTTGGCCCTCCATCAGTGCATCCTCCATGATAAATTGTACAAGTATATATATATATATATATATATATATATATATATTCATTTATTTATTTTGAATGAAAATGCATAAACCAATGTAATAATATTAAAATCAATGATAGAAAATTTTTTCTTCAAATAATTCGGATGTTCCTATCTCCATCATACACTTTGTTGCTAAATTCCTTGGCGAATGGAAATCATTTCTACAAACGTAAAATTCAAAAACTTAAAAAATGTAAAATAACTCAAGATCCTGATATCATTTTTTAGTCAAAATTTCACTTTCATTTATAAATTGAAACATAAGTTAAAAATTGATTACTTTTGATGGTGGATTTGGCACATCTCTTAACAAGGAAGAAGAGGGCAGATCGATTGAGAAAACCTCAGACAGAATCAAAATCTATAACATTTAATTATATACATGTGTGTACATAATTATTTCTTTTAAAAATATGTCATCATGATACTGATATAGTAATAGAATAATATTTGTACGTCCACATCATTAACTCTTGAAAAACACTAACATATTCCAAAATATCATCTTGATTGCTAGAACTTGAACCTTGGACCGTGATATTAACAAAATTATCGTTCAAGAAGTGTGTTAAATACAAATGGTGAAAAAATGATACATTTTTGTTATATTAACACATATAAATAGACATGTATATGTAAATTAAAAATTGAATGAAAATATTCACCCTAACCATTAACACATATTGATCCCATGCCCTCTTCCTCGTGAAGAATTAAATTGTGTTAACCATTGTGACAATGCTTTGAATATTTTCTAAGCTCTTTAATACTAATTTTTTCTATCTCATCCTATGTACTATACAAAAAATTAGCATGTGCATTCTCTCATGCTCATTGCAGATTCAGACCAATATAAATTCCACCAAGTCGAGTCTAAACATTGTCTATGATGGAATCCCTTGATTTTCGACTAAATTTGAAGTGGAATCCCTCTCTTACTACAATGTTTCAACACAAGGAGGTTGGCTTACCAATGGTGGTTCAGGGCAAGGAAGCTTAGCAACATGCTTAACACCCCTATGGTCACATAATAGACCTTTCCCATGACCAAAAAATTCAGAAGGAAGGTCATTATAATTGGGTTTCATTCCCAAAAATATTTCTTTATAAAATGATTTTGAAAAATAATCAATAACCTCGTCCTTCCATGGTATTCTTCCATACGCTACAAGGTGCATATCATACAAACTCCAGGCTATGATAGGGTGCTTGAAATATTCCGCCTTTGGCATCTTTCTCTTCGACCCTTCTTTGAAATTAAACATAGATTTTTCCATTTCTTTTGTATGTTTTTTTTTACATCGTCCCATGTATCAGGACCCATTATTGCTTCCTTTATTTTCCTCATCACTTTTACAAAAGTATCTCTGGTTTTCCCAAGATTTTTGTAAACATCTACAAGTGTGCTTAAAGAGTCCCTAAATATTTGTAAGATGTCTTGACTTTTAGCAGGGAGTTTCAAAGACACAAGACCTTTCTTCAATTTTGAATAAAGATATTTGCAAATTTTTAATGTGAATTGTTGGATGTTTGAGTCCCAAGGTAAATAATCGGGAATTTAAAAAGGATAAGTCTAGGTTGGTGTACAACCTTCCTCTTCAATAATGCGATCTGGCCTATGTCTTTTTCTAGCAACATATTCATCCTCTAGATCAATATATAAAATTATGTATAAATAAAAAACATGTGAAAAAATTTATACAAATTATCTTTTTAACCATAAAAAAATTTATATAAATAATTTAACAAATTAATAATTGAATGACAATAATATTCATATTGATGGCCACCTTGAGATGGTTGAGCAACATCATGCCCACCCTGACATGGTTGAGAACCAGCATGACCACCCATTGATTGGCCACACCCATTGGTTGAGAACCACCATGACCACCCACTGATTGGCCACCAAGGGAATGTGTACCACCACCGTCACACGGTTGGCCACCACCTATTGATTGGATACCAGGGGAATCTATACCACCACCACCACCCTCACGTGACGAGATGGAAGTTTCATAAAAAAAAATGAATGTCTAATCAATCAAAATATACATACATACATATAAATACGTATATATGATTGATTATATTGTGTGACCCATATAATTATTGTGTGAACCATGGCTAGGCTCCATTGATTGACTAGATAGAGTCTTTCCCTCTAAACTCCTAAAAAATGAAATTTATTAAAAATTAATTTAACTCAAAAAATTGATAAAAAATCAATTCCATATGTATACATGTATGTATGGTGATTAGAATATATACTCAAATGTCATTTAAAAGCTTGCACATTTAATATAAATACCATTAACATCCCCTGATCCATGATCCCCATCTCTCGTAGAGGTACGGGAATCTATTGATGTTCCCCTCAAAGAATCATGTGCTAAATGGTCATCCTCCATGATATATATATGGATATCTACAATGGATATCTACAGTTACATAGATACACATAATTTTTAAAGCCTCAAAGAATCATGTGGAAAATTATCATCCATTATATATCTGGCTCTACCTACAAATACATATACACATGATGTCTAAAATGTTACCAAATGCATTTACAATTATTTTTTAAATTATTGTTTTAAAAAATTTCAAAAGATTTCAAAAAATTGATATAATTTACATAAATGTTGGAGCACAAATTGAACAAAAATTATGTAAAACAAAAAACATTCAAAGCACAAATTAATGTGTAAAACTCATTTGAATATTTAAACAAAAATTTGTGAATTCCCGCACATTTTGAAAATTAACTACCAAAATTTTTCTAAAACATGAAGTTCACCAAGTTGTGTTGTGCTTACATAGTGGGTGCACAATTTGAAAACTAAATACATTTTTTTCTAAAACATTAATTTGACCAAGTTGTGCTTACATGGTGGGAGCACACTTGGTATATAACTGAGAAAAACAGATGGTCATTGAAAATGACGCATTTTATAAGTAAAAAACCCACACATATCAAAGATATCTTACAATATCCATCGATAATTTTTGAAGGAGAATGTCTCGACACTAATTCATATTTGACATATGATTCTGGAATTAGCATTCCCATTCAATACTAATTCATATTTGACATATGAGTCTTGATTTGGCATTGCCTCATACAATAGTTCACTAGAGAACTTATTAACATTTTCATAATGTCTTATACTAAATGATTGAAATTGTCTAACTTTATTGTTTTCATTTCCATGAAATTTTTTTAGCCTCTCCTTATTAACGTGGTACATGCCTTTCATCCAGTTGAAAAAAATTTCATAATTGGTGAAAAATACAGCTCCATTTGATCCATACTCCCTAGATGTTCTCAAGCCTTTTATCAATGCAATATAATATGCTTCATTTTTTTTTCTCTTCCAAGTATATTCGTTTTCCTTTGGAGTACTTTGTTAGTCGCAATATTTCATAGCACATATGTAATCAATGCTTTCCCTAGACTTGCATTACAAGAAACATCTATGCATAATGTCCATTTTTCAACCATATTTAGTGGGGTTTTTATTCCCTAAAAAAAAATTCAATAAATTATTAAATGAACATTTATTTCAAATGCCTTAAATTTTATGGGAGAAATAGCATGTACATGGACCCAGAAAAAAGAGACTAGCATTCCAGATGTTATTTTGAAATAATCCTTGCTATTAAAAATGACAGGAGCTATTGGAAATCCTTAACGAAAATCCAATAAACCTCCTTCAAAACATTGGAGCTCACCAGATCAAAGAGACAACATGGAAGATGATGTTACTAAACAAAGAAGTTGTAAAACTGCCATGTACTCTTCAAGATATTTCTTTAAGAAGAATATGGTTCAAACAATCATTTAAGACTTGGGAACTCAAGGAAATATATTACTAAACAAATAAGTTGGAGAAGTACCATGTAATCTTCTAGATATTTCTTTAATATTCCTTAAAATTGTAGAAGTCACACATTATAGCGTTGGTCTATCCTAGCTGAGAATAGCCGTACCACCACTAGTTTTTTCTAAAATTAAAGCTTATAACTATTCAAAAAGGAATATCAGTTTTGAAAAAAACTATTCATAAGAAAAACACAATCTCAAAAAAATCTTTAATATTGAAAAATTGACATATATCATGAGACATTAATCCCACTCAGCCACCTAGGACCAATCCAACAACATAATATTTTACACAAGTATCCTAATCACTGTCACAAGAATACTATAGAAATATTGTTATCATTGTCATCCAGATTGGAGTTGTTAGTGGACCATATCAATTTCGTTGTCTGTCGTTCATCAAGGTCAATATCTATCATAAAGATAATGTTAATACCATCATTCAAATAGTCATTGAATGGTTATACATCAGATAGTAAACAGTGACACTAGAACAAGTATATGCATCTGGATGTGAATTTTCTAAAAAGAGCTTTTTGGGTTTCTTCTCTATGAAGAATTGCAAAGTTCATCACCCAGATCACTAATGGACATGAAACTACATTGGATACTGAAGTTCTATATTTACTTTAGGAATAATTTTCATATGGTTAAAGGCTGACACTAGAGCACGTATATGCATCTAGATGTGACTTCTTTAAAAAGAGTGTTTTTGATTTCTTCTCTAAGGATAGAATTGTAAATTTCATGACCCAGATCACTAATGCACATGGGATACTGAAGTTCCATATTGGCTTTAGGAATACTGATCATACATTTTGTATTCAAGTTCAATTTTCATGGGATTTACGAATTCAAACACATGCCTTCCTTGGGATACTGAAGTTCAAAAAGACTCCTTAAAATTATAGAAGCCACACATTATAGTGTTGGTCTATCCTAGTTGTGAATATTCAAACCACCACTAGTTTTTTCTTAAATTAAAGCTTCTAACTATTTGAAAGTGAATATCTTTTTTGAGAACAACCATCCATAAGACAATTGCAATCTGAAAAAACTCATTATTATTGCAAAAGTGACATATATCATGAGACATTACTCACATTAGTCCACCTAGGACCAATCCAACAACAAAAAAGTATACACAAGTCTCCAAATCACTATCACAATAATACTATGGACATATTTTTATCACTATCATCTAGATTAGAATTGTCACTGTCATATCAAAAAGATTCCTTGTAGTCACACATTATAGTGCTGGTTTATCATAGTTAAGAATAGCCATACCACCACTGTTTTTTTATTAAATTAAAGCTTCTAACTATTTGAAAGGGAATATCGGTTTTGAAAACAACAATCCATAAGACAATTATAATCTAAAAAGTCTCTTTAAGATTGCAAAAGTGAAAAATATCATGAGACATTAATCACATTAGGCCACGTAGCACCAATACAACAACAAACAAGTATAGACATGTCTCCAAATCATTATCACAATAATGGTATATAAACACATGTATTGTTATTACTATCATCCATAATATAATTTTCATTTTAATATCAAAAATAATCCGTAAAATTGTAGAAGTCACACATTATAGTGTTGGTCTATCCTAGTTGAGAATAACCATACCACCACAGGTTTTTTTCTTAAATTAAAGCTTTTAAATATTCGAAAGGGAATGTCAGTTTTGAAAACAACCATCCATAAGGCAATTAAAATATTAAAAAACACCTTAGCATTGCAAAAGCGACATATATCATGAGACATTAATCACATTAGGCCACCTAGGACCAATCCAACAACAAACAAGTATACACAAGTTTTTAAATCATTGTCATAAGAATACTATATAAATATGTCTTTTTATCACTATCATCCAGATTAGAGTTATCATTGACATATCAAAAATATGCTTTAAAGGTTAAAATTCACACATTATATCACTGGTCTATCCTAGCTAAGAATAGCCATACCACCACTAGCTTTTTCATAAATTAAAACTTCTAACTATTTGAAAGGGAATATCAGTTTTGAAAACAACCATCCATAAGAAAATTACAATAGGAAAAAACTCTTTAAGGTTGAAAAAGTGACATATATCATGATACATTAATCACATTATACCACCTATGACCAATCTAACAACAAACAAGTAAACAAAAGTCTCCAAATCACTGTCACAAGAATACTATAGACAAGAAATGAAGAAATTAAACCACAAACAATTGAAGAAAATGACTATTTTTTTCATGAGAAATAAGAGTTAAATTTAAAAAGTATCAGGATATATTCAGTAGAATCACAAGTTTAAAAATCTAAATATTATCGATTTCATATTGAGATTTTTCGGTCATAGGATTTTATGAATTAATTCTAAACTAATTGATATTGAAGAAAATTTCTACAGGAAATTCAGTAAATGGCAACAACACCAATATTATTTACTCAATATTTGTAATAAAATATAAATTCGAGTTGAAGAGTGAAAGAAGTATCCAACATATATTGACAAAATAAAGATTTTGGAAGTAAAAAATAAAATGGTACTTGAGAATATTCAAAGGATAACTATTAAGGAAAAAATAAAAAACTAGGTATCATTATATTCATTTTCTAATACTTTTGAAAATATTAGTGAATGGATTGATGATGCACATCAATGGTGTTATAGACTTTAATGATGTTTTATTTTTTCCATTAAACTTTTAACATGTAACATATTGAGTATCTAGCTTGTGCATCTCTACGTTAGTTGTAGGTTGCATATTTAGAACAACAAATGGATTCCAATGTGGAGAGGATTTTCCATATCAGTACATGTGGCAATGATACAATAAAATAAATAGATAAACAAAAAAAAAACCTTGAAACGCCCAAAAAATTAGCAATTAAAGCCCCAAATTGATGAAATTTTCTTTTTTCTACAATTCCCTTAAGAAAAAAAAAAAAATAGAAAAAACCATCTTAACTTTTGTTTGAAACATTTTCTTAATGCATGGAATATATTAACTGGAGCTAAAAACCCAAAATATATGAATAAACATTTCTTACAAAATCAATCTCGTTCTCAATGATACAAAAATATAATCAATACAAGCCACCTAGGACCAATCCGACAACAAACAAGTATACACAAGTCTCTAAATCATTGTCACAAGAAAAATATAGACATATGTATTGTTATCAATATCATCCAGATTGGATTTGTCACTATCATATCAAAAAGAGTCATTAAAATTGTAGAATTCAGACATTATAGTGTTGGTATATCCAAGCTGAGAATAACCATACCACCACTCGTTTTTTATTCAAGTAAAGCTTCTAACTATTCGAAAGTGAATATGAGTTTTGAAAACAATTGTCCATAAGAAAATTACAATCTGAAAAAACTCTTTAAGATTGCAAAAGTGACATATCATGAGACATTAATCACATTAGGCCACCTAGGATGAATCTAACAGCAAACAAGTATACAAAACTCTCCAAATCTTTGTTAGAAGAATACTATATACATATTATTATCACTATCATCCATATTAGAGTTGTCACAGTCATATCAAAAAGAGTCCTTTAAATTGTAGAAGTCACACATTATAGTGCTGGTCTATCCTAGTTGAGAATAGCCATACCAGCACTTGTTTTTTCTTAAATTAAAGATTCAACTATTCAAAAAGGAATATCGGTTTTGAAAAAAACCATCCATAAGAAATTTACAATATGAAAAAAATCTTGAAGATTGAAAAGGTGACATATATCATGAGAAATTAATCATATTAGGCCACATACGACCAATCCAACAAAAAACAACTAAACACAAGTCTCCAAATCACTATCAAAGAATACTATAGACATATTGTTATCACTATCATCTATATTAGAGTTTTCAGTGTCATATTAAAAAAGAGAAGAATAATGGAGAGTGGAATAATTCTTGTTTCCAAAAAACCATGATGTACACTGAAGTATTAAAGAAATAAATCCAACCACTGATATAAATTATACATTGCAACCTTCCACTGATATAAAGCACATAACAGTCACAATTAAGACATAAGAAGATCATGATCAGTTCATTTTCAGAGTAGTAGGGGTGTTCTGTGCAGATATTAATAGAACAGAGGCTGGAAATTTTCAGTTGAATCAACACAATCTTACCTAGTATCTCTTGTTGCTTGATTAATTGGAGAACTAGTCCCATATCTAATAGTAGAGACAAAGATAGATAGATAAGGCAGATGCATCCAAATATACATTTATATTTTTGTAGAGGTCGATTATTTTTATGATAAACCTACATAGAAGGATATATTATATGGTATTTATGTGGGGATTGTTGGCAATATGATGCAGAGTGTTTTCCTTGATGGCAACCCACTTGATGAAGATGATGGAAACCTATTTAATTAAGCTGTTCTTGATGCTTGATGAGTTTATTAATGATGTAAATCTGATGTTCTACAAGTACCGGAGAAAGAAATCTTCAGTATGTGCCAAAACAATGATGAAAAGTGTGTATCACAAAGCATATGCGGGTTTGTTTAGGCGAAGTAGCGTATGCACGCGGAAAAGAACGTGCCAAGTTGCGTATGGTTAATTGAGCTCTGAATTTATAAAACCATGGGTTCTTACCATGGTATTGACCCATTGTATTGAGTGCTTGAATATCTAATTGATCCCGTCTAGGAATACCATTAGAAGTTGTGTGGTTTTGGCTCATGGTATTGAAAAAGACTAAACCTATATAAGGAGAAGAAATTCATAGTGCAAGGGTGTGCAAGTGTCTGGGCTCTAATGAATACTTCACTCTGAAGTATATCTGCATGGTTGAACTCTACTCTTAATCGATAGATCTGAATCTATAATGCATCTATGAACATGATGAAGTTTCAAGATCTCTAGATCTAGAAATGGTGAATCTCTTGGATGATCTGAAAATAAGTGATGAAGACCTAGCACAAATCTGTTGAAGTAATTGAAGAAATCTCGGTAAGTTCGTAGATCTGGTCTGTTCTGCAAATTTTATCTTTTATAGATCTATACACAGGTTCATTTCATAAAAAGCGTGTGTATACGCGGATCTGTTTAAACAAAGGTGCGTATGGGTAGTTAGGGTTGTTCTGAAAAATGCACAGATGCATACGCGGGTTAATTTCGTGAAAAGCGTGTGTATACACGGATCTGTTTAAACAAAGGTGTGTATGGTATCTAAACTTATAATTGCTCAAGGTTGAATGTGATTCTGCATATCTATTCTGAAGTATGGGTTGTCTCTGATATTCTAGTTACAGTGGTTTCATTGTTCTGTTTGAAGCATTTGGAAAAATATGTTTGTTGATAAGTGAAGGGTTGAGTTTGAGCTGCCTGATCCAGTTTGAATATTGATGAAATGAGGTCTGCAGTTGTGCTGAGGGTCGAAGCCTTCATTAAGGGGGTAGTTGCTCCCTTCCAGGAGAGGTTGGTAAACAAGAGCAGGGGGTTGTAGCTCCCTTCCAGGAGAGGCTGGTAAACGAGAGAAGGTTGTAGCCTTCTGCAGGTGGGTGCCTACGTGCTGGTATGAGTCTGCGCCAATACATGATTGTAAGATGTTTTATTTATAATAAAATATTGAAGGCTGAGACAACGACAGCGGTGGTTTTCTCCCGAATTGGGTTTCCACCTAAAATCCTGGTGTTCATGTGTGTTGCTTATGTGTGATGATTATTCTATTCTTTCTGCACCTGTTTAATATTTTCTAAAACATTTTATGAATGAATAATGCAATGATCTAAGTTAAGAATTAAGTGCATTATTAGATCTCTAGACATACACGTGTTCTATAAAGGATATCCGCGTATATACACTAGTTGGCTTCAGGAAAGTACCGTATCGGTTTTAAAAAAGAAAAAGAAAAAGTTTTATTGTCTGCACTAAATAATGATTCACCCCCGCCCCCCCCCTCAGTATTTTTTCCAATAATTGGTATCGGACCAAGTCCTTCTGAAAAAGCTTAGCCGCTAGAAGGAAGATCAAGCAAGATGAGAAATCAAGATGGAATAGCATCTATCAAGCCTCCACTTTTCAATGGAAGCAATTTAATCTTCTGGAAAATAAGGATGAGATCCTATCTTCAGTCTATGGGAGCATATGTATGCGCCATTTTTGAACAAGGTTATCAATATCCAGCCGCAGTACCAACGGATCCGATGGAAAATAAGAATTATGAAAAAAATGCAAAAGCGGTCAATCCACTATTGGGAAGTCTAACTGAATCAGAATTTGTCAAGGTTATGCAGCTGAATACACTAAAGGCAATATGGGACAAAATCATCCTAAGTTATGAAGGTGATGCAAAGGTAAAAAGTGCAAAACTCCAAACTCTCATAATTGAATATGAGAATTTGAAGATGCATAATGATGAGAGTATTACTAGTTTCTTTTTACGTCTTGATGATATTTTAAATCATATGAGAAACCTGGGAGAAAAAATAGTAGAAACTACTTTGGTCAAGAAAATCTTAAGATCACTAACGGCAAAATTTGAGTCAAAAGTTTCTTCTCTTGAACAAAAATAGGATCTTCAAAATCTTACTATCGTACAACTCCATAGGATACTAACTACTTATGAAATGAGAAGAGGAGGGCTATCTGAAGTCAAAGAAGCCGTCTTTAGAGCTTCTACAAAAGGGAAATAAATACAAGAAGCAGAAGGATCAGGATATATCTTCGAAGAAGATGAGGTAAATTTTGTAAAGAAACTTCAACTTGGCACAGGATGGTTTAGAGGTAATCTTCCTTTAAAATGTTTTGATTGTGGAAGATTTGGTCATTATGCTGCTAAGTGTCCTTATAAAGAAACATCTACAAAAGGGAAGGAAGTGGCAATAAGGAATAAGCACCGGTCTAGCACTAAGAAAAGTTACTACACTCATGAAGACAATGATGGGTTCTCTGATAGTGAGGAAGAATGTGAACAAGATCTTAGACTTCTTATGGAATTTGAATCTAAAGATGAAAAGGATACTTTTTTGGATGCTCTAGATGACAATTATTTTATTGAAGAAAACAATCAACTCAAAATTCGCTTAGAAGAATGTAAAATTCTCTTAGAGGAAAGGAAAATAACCATAGAGACTATGGAAAAGCAGTTTGAAGAAGAAAAGAAACACATTGAAAAATTAGAATGTAAAGTGGTAAGTAAAAGAAAATAATTTGAGAAATTAAAGACTCTGAATCTTAGATCTACTAAAGGATCTGAAACCTTAGATGAGATTATGAAGGTAAAACGTTCTCCTGTTATAAAGACAGGTCTTGGATATACTGGAGAATCTTCTCAGGCTTTAGCTTCAAATTATCTAAAAGCAGCTACAACTGGTTTACAACATTCTTCCACTCAGCAAGAATCATTACAGGTAAAACATGATCATCTCAATTCAAAGAACACTAACAAGAATATTTCTCAAAGATACACCAATCAAAAGGTAAATTCAAGTAGAATATTTCATGATCGTAGAAATTTCTTCTTCAATGGACAATGTTTCTCATGTCACGATTTTGGTCATAAAGTTGTTCAATGTGTTGCATATAAAACCATCATGACTAGAGAAGCAAGAAAGAAAAGGGTTGATGTTGAAACAAAGAAGAATAACTATAACAACTTTTCTCCTCTTCTAAAGAAGTTGAATGTGCATATTGCAATAACTTTGGGCATGAATAATCTGAATGCAGGAGCAAAGTTTAGCCAAAAGAGCATTTTCCTTCAAGTTCCAAAGTATTGAAAAAGAAGGAATTACAGGTTGAAAATTGTGGCATAGCGTTATTTGCAGAAGGTGAAGAAAATCAATGGTACATTTATAATTGATGCTCAAGACACATGACAGGTGACAAACACAAACTTATTGCATATAGTGCTCTAGAAAAGGAAAAGAAAGTTACTTTTGGAAATGATACTCCTACTGTAATTAAAAGAAAAGGGTTTGTGTTTCTAAAAGAAAAGGTGAAGGCTAATGATGTCATGTATGTGGATGTATTAAGGCATAACTTTTTGAGTGTAATTCAAATGTGTGACCAAGGAACTGAATTTGTCTTTAGTTCAGAAGAATGTGTGGTTCGTGATCTTGATACAGGTAAAACAATCATAAAAGGAAAAAGAACTCAAAGCAACCTGTATGTATTGAAGAATTGCAAAGAACAATGCTACTTCAGTAAATCTTCAGAAAACTGGCTATGGCATAGAAGGTTGGGGCATCTAAGCTTCTCTCAAATCAACAAATCAAGCAGAATTAAAGCTGTTTGTGGTCTTCCCAATATTACTCTACCTGAAAGTGTCATATGCAAATCTTGCCAATTTGGTAAGCAAACTAGAGTGCAATTTAATGCCAAGGAAGGATCATCAATTAGGCCTCTTGAACTCATTCATACTGACATATGTGGACCTGTGAGGAAAAAGTCACCACGTGGTGAGCAATACTATATCTTATTTATTGATGATTTCTCTAGAATGTGTTGGATTGGGTTGCTTAAACACAAATATGAAGCATTTGAGAAATTTCATATCTTCAAGAACCTTGTTGAATGAATTAAATCTAAAATTAAAATTTCTTATATCTAATCGAGGAGGAGAATATACGTCAAATGAATTCCTTGAATTTTTTGAAAAACATGGCATAAAAAGAGAATTCTCTGTAGCTGGCACTCCACAAAAAAATGGCATAGAAGAAAGAATGAATAGAACAGTTCAACAAATGGCTAGAGCTATGCTTGATGATTCTGGAACACCTGACACTTTCTGGGGAGAAGCAGCACATACAACAGTAAACATTCTCAACAAGGCACATATTCGGGTAAATAGTGACATAACTCCATATGAACTCTGGTATGGTAATTCTCCCTCTGTGAATAATTTTAGAGTTTTTGGAAGTAAATTATTTATCAAAAATAATGATGAAAAACTTGGTAAGTTTGAACCCAGAGAAGATGAAGGAATACTTCTTGGTTACTCCTCTAGGAGTAGAGCATATAAATGTTACAATAAATGACTTCGGAAGATTGTTGAATGTATTGATTTTGTTATTGATGAGTCTCCTGTAGCCCCAAAAGAAGAAAAGAAAACAAAAAATGAAGACGATGATGACATATGTCCTTCTGCATCAAATAGAAATGATATAGATGATGAAACCAATGAAGAACCTGATGATGATTTATCTGAAAAGGCTCCATCCCGATATGTTCAAAAGAATCATCTAGAATCTCAAATTTTGGGAGATAAGGCATCAGGTGTAAAAACAAGAAGGAATCTTGTGGGATCCTCTAGCTATCTGGCATTTCTATCCACTATTGAACCACGCAATTTCAATCAAGCTAGCAAAGATGAATGTTGGGTTCAAGCCATGAATGAAGAACTTGATCAAATTGAAAATAATCACACTAGGGAATTAGTACCAAGACCTCATAATAAAACTACCATTGGAACTAAATGGATATTCAAGAACAAGTTAAATGAGAATGGGGATGTTATAAGAAAAAAAGCTAGACTGGTTTGTAAGGGGTATACTCAATAAGAAGATATAGAATTTGAAGAAACTTTTGCTCCTGTAGCTAGACTTGAAGCCATAAGAATGTTTCTTGATTTTTCAAGTTTTCAACAAATCAAATTTTATCAAATGGATGTTAAATCTACATTTCTCAATGGTGATCTAGAAGAAGAAGTTTATATAGAACAACTGGAAGGATTCATTTTGCGAAATGATGAAAATCTTGTTTGTAGACTTAAAAAGGCTCTATATGGTCTCAAACAATCTCCAAGGGCATGGTATTATCGTCTTGACAGATATCTTCATCAACAAGTATTTTCAAAGGGGTTTGCTGATAGCAACTTATACACAAAAGTTGAAAATGATAAACTATTGATTGTGGTTGTATATGTTGATGATATCATCTTTGGGAGTAATGAAGAATCTATGAGTCGGAAATTTGCTTCTGTCATGCAGCAAGAATTTGAAATGTCCTTACTTGGAGAACTAACATTCTTTCTTGGCTTGCAAGTGCATCAAACTACAGATGGTATATTCTTATCACAAGAAAAATATCTTAAGCAAATTCTGAAGAAGTATGGCATGGAAGAATGCAAACCCGTAAGTACACCAATGATAACCGATGTAATCTCAATTCTGTAATCTCAATTTCATGATGATTCTCCCGTGAATCAACTAGAAGCGTATCAATGATAGGGAAGCCTAATTTATCTCATTGGGAATAGACCGGACATTATGCATGTAGTTGGGATTGTTGGACGATTCCAAGCTAATCCAAAAGAGTCTCACCTTCAGTCAAGGCCAAAATAATATTCAAATATCTACAAGGAACTCAAGACTTTGGACTATGGTATCCAAAGAATGTTGATCTTACTCTTCATGCTTACACCGATGCATTGGGCTGGAAATGTTGATGCTCGAAAAGTACTAGAGGTGGTGCATTCTATATGGGACCCCTATTAGTATCTTTTTTGGTTCAGCAAGAAGAACAATTTATTGACTTATCTACAAATGTATGCAATATGTGGTTGCCGCCATCTTGTTGCACTCAACTCCTTTGGATGATGCAAACCTTACAATATTTTCAAATCAAATGTACACCTCCTATCTCCATTATGTGTGATAATACAAGTGCCATCAGTATCTCAAAGAATCCTGTTATGCATTCTAAGACTAAGCACATTCCCATCAAGTATCATTTCTTACGTGAACAAGTGCTTGAACAAAAGGTGAAGTTGGAATATGTTCCCTCCAAAGAACAAGTTGCTGATATCTTTACCAAATCTCTGCCCAGGGAAGCATTCGAATATCTAAGACAGAAGCTGGGAGTAGTCTCTGCCAGTCATAAGAAAAAATCTGCTTAAATTCAGAAGATCAAATTGGATACGCGAGTTTCCTGAAAGACAGTCACGTATATACGCGAGTTCATACACGAAAAACCGTGTATTAGTGGTTGTTGACAATTTTTCAGGGTCAGCATTTCTTCAGCACAAGCTGTGGTGTTGTTTGGTATCTCTAATGTGGTTTGGAGTCTTTGGTGGTATTTCAGCTCTTATATTTCTATTTCATTCTCTATTGAGTGAAGATGCTTTGATGATTTGATGTTGAAAGTGTTCAGGATGCACAAGCACAGGGGGAGCTTTGGAAAGGATGCATTGGAAGCACAGCTTCAGGGGGAGCATTAGCCTTGCTGAGTATAATGCATTGTTGGCATTATGATGGGTCTGTAATATGATCTCTCTCTTGAGGTCCTTCTGGTATTGGTCATAAAAATTCATATTTGTAATTTGTTGAAAAGGTCATGTTGAGACCTATGATGTAAAATTGTAATATTCAATCATGTAAGGACTTGTTCAATTTGTAAACCCACTTTGTCGGGTAGTTGAGTCAAAATGTGTAAACCCACTTGGTTGGGTACTTGAGTCTCATATGTAAATCCACTTGGTTGGATCTTTGATATAAGTCATAGAGTCATGTACTTCATTGAAAATTATGTTTGAACTTTAAGCATGAACTCAACAGGAGCATGGTAACTTCCCCGTATACTTCAGCTCAATGTTACATGAAGGCACAATGTTACATGAAGGGAAAACCTTGTGTTGGTTTTGATCCGTCTTTTCCCTTGATGTTCAAAGGGGGAGAGTGACATGGTGTTTGAATAGGGGGAGAATATCATTATGCTTAATGTATCTATCTATTGTGATCAAATACCATCGTGGTTGCCATCAAGTCCAAAGGGGGAGATTGTTGCTAATATGATGCAGAGTGTTGTCCTTGATGGCAACCCACTTGACGAAGATGATGGCAACCTACTTAATTAAGTTGTTCTTGATGCTTGATGAGTTTATTAATGATGTAAATCTAATGTTCTACAAGTATTGGAGAAATAAATCTTCAGTATGTGCCAGAACAATGATGAAAAGTGTGTATCACAAAGCATACACAGGTTTGTTTAGGTGAAGTAGCATATGCACGCGGAAAAGAACGTGCAAAGTCACGTATGGTTAATTGCACTCTAAATTTATAAAACCAAGGGTTATTACCATGGTATTAACCCATTGTATTAAACGGTTGAATATCTAATTGATCTCGTCCAGGAATACCATTAGAAGTTGTGTGGTTTTGGCTCATGGTATTGACAAAGGCTAAATCTATATAAGGAGAAGAGATTCAAGTGCAAAGGTGTGCTAGTGTCTGGGCATTAATGAATACTTCACTCTGAAGTATATCTGCATGGTTGAATTCTGTTCTTAATTGATAGATATGAATCTATGATGCACCTATGAATATGATGAAGGTTCAAGATCTCTAGATCTAGAAATGATGAATCTCTAAAGAAGTGATGAAGACCTGGCACAAATCTGATGAAGAAATTGAAGAAATCTAGGTAAGTTCATAGATCTGATCTCTTCTGCCAAGTTTGTCTTTTATAGATCTATACGTGGATCTGGTTCAATAAAAGCGCATGTATACGCGGATCTGGTTCAATAAAAGGCGTATGGGCAGTTAGGTTTTTCTTTGAAAAATGCACAGATGCATACGTGGGTTAATTTCATGAAAAGTGCGTGTATACGTGGATCTGTTTAAACAAAGGCACGTATGGTATCTAAACTTATAATTGCACAAGTTTGAATGTGATTCTACATATCTATTCTGAAGTCTGGGTTGTCTCTAATATTCTGGTTACAGTGGTTTCATTGTTCTGTTTGAAGCATTTGGAAAAATATGTTTGTTGATAAGTGAAGGGTTGAGTTGGAGCTGTCTGATCCAGTTTGAAAATTGATGAAACGAGGTCTGCAGTGGTGCTGAGGGTCAAATCATTCAGTAAGGGGGTAGTTGCTCCCTTCTAGGAGAGGCTCGTAAATGAGAGCAGGGGGTTGTAGCTCCCTTCCAGGAGAGGCTGGTAAACGAGAGAAGGTTGTAGCCTTCTGTAGGTGGGTGCCTGTGTGCTGGTATGAGTCTGCGCCAGTACATGATTGTAATATTTTTTCTTTATAATAAAATATTGAAGGCTGAGACAACGGCAGCAGTGGTTTTCTCCCAAATTGGGTTTCCACCTAAAATCCTGGTGTTCATGTGTGTTGCTTATGTGTGATGATTATTCTGTTCTTTCTGCACATGTTTACTATTTTCTAAAACATCTGATGAATGAATAATCACTACATGAAAAAAGCACATTGGTGAGGGTCATGCTTGTGACGGACCTTTAAGGTCCATCACCAATGTCACATATGGTGACGGTCATTAAAAAACCGTCACTGTAAGTGTATATATTGATGGTCCTTTATGGTCCATCACCAAAGACATTTTCAATGACACTTTTGGTGAGGGTCGTTAAAGGTTCATCACTAATTCTCTCTTTGGTGACACTTCTAGTGACGAACTTTTAATGACCCTCACCGATGCTCTTTTTGTTACTTTTGGTGACGGTCAGAAAATGTCCGTCATCATTGATGATTTCACTTTTGGTGAGGGTTGTTAAAGGCCCATCACTAATTCTCTCTTTGGTGACACTTCTAGTGACGAACTTTTAATGACCCTCACCAATGCTCTTTTTGTTACTTTTGGTGACGATCAAAAAATGTCCATCATCATTGATCATTCCAATGAGTTTTTGATGACGCTATGTGCCTGTTGATCTATTTTTTGTCAAAATATAATGATTTAATACCATTATTGTGGAGCATTTTGTATAATATGTCCAAGGCCATAGTGGTTAGGGTCAGTCATTTTTTTAAGAAGTAATAAGCGTGTATCATTTCCCTCAAGTAATGACTAGTTGAATAGAGATTTCCTATGAGTCAACACATGATTCATATCTATTAAGTTTATTATATAGAAAATTCCATTTAGATAAAGTTCCACTATTGTGTGTAGGAAACATATTATTTAATACATAATCGAGCTCTGAAAATTATATTAATGAGAAAGACCTAACAATCTGGGCACACCTTAAATTAATGCTTTGGCACACACTGACATTTCTTATTACCCCACATGTCTTGGAACATATTTGTACCTAGAAAATATTGTGATGGCATTGACGCCCAAGCACATGGTGGCATGCGCTAGCACAACATGGAACTCTCCTAGCATGTGTTGGCATGCTGCATATAGTCCCTAGCATGCCCTGGAACACCTTAGTTGAATGCATTGAGATACATTACCACTTGGCACACAATGCCACTTGGCATGTATTGGGACCTATTATCAGTGTGCCTAGCATGCTCCTTTTCAAAAAGATAAAGTCCTGGCTTATTAACCCTCTTATTGGTTCTTCCTTTTGTTGCCTTGACACATATTGATATACCCTGGCACCCTCTGCCACATCCTTAGCACCTAGCATGTATTGGCATATCTTGGCACTATTAATTGGCACATGATATAATTAGCACACCCTGGAACTCCCAAGCACACTTTGGGAATTCTTAACATGCCTTGATATTCCCTAGCATGCCTTACCAATTCTTAGCATACCTTGTCACTCCCTCCTTGGCATGACAAATAACATTGACAATTGACACTAGTCTCTGGTAGTACACGTTCCTCATATTCATTAACTTCCGTGAATTTTTACCTAGTGCTCCCTTAATGTTTTTTCTTAGTACTCCTTAACACTCATCAACATGCATTATCACTCTCTAGCACACCTTAGCACTCTTCAATATTCCCTTCCACTTCATAACATGCATAACACTAGTCCCTGACAGCTTGGCACGTGTTAGCGCTTGAAAAGTCTTAGCATGTATGGAATACGTTGAGATGCCTTGGTATGATTTAGCATGGTTTAATATTAAATTTATTTGTGATGATCAATTGTTGGAAAGTAGATGAGAAAAACAAAAGAATACTTGGCACTTAGAATGCACTAAGACTTTGCACTTGGAACCTATTGCCACCTAGTGTTAGTGTGCCTAGCATGCCTCTCTTGGAAAAGGTAATTGATGACTTATTAACCCTCTTATGTGTTCATTTCCTTGTAGTTTAACTTTTTTCTCCCTTTTTTTGTCTTGAAATTCCCTGACACGCATTGACACACCCTTGCACATCTTGGCATGCCTTATCACTTGGCACATCTTAGCATGTTTGACATGTATTCCCACTATCTGGAACATCAAAGGGGTGAAGAGAGATGTAGTCCTAAAGTAGGTAGAGTACGAGGGCTGAGTAAGGGTTGCTAAAGGGAGGTCATGATCATCCTCCAAGAGTAAGATCATCATATGAGGGTTCAAAAGAATGTTGCATACCTTAATGGTCAGTTTTCGCTAGGAAGTAAGATGGAATATTGTTGGTTCTCTTTTGGCAGATCAAGATTAAGAGAGGTTTCTCATGAGAATCTTGGCATGTGATTTCAATGGTGTCTTTGTGTGAAGGCCACATCAAATTCTGAAATGTTGAAATTTGCAACAAGAAACAGTGAGATTGGAAAACATAAAGGAAAAAAAAATGCACCCACACTGGTGAGGAATTTTGATGCACTAGGAGTGAGGAATGTGGGGCGTCTAATTTATTTTTCCCTTAAATAAATTGGACAATAAATTGTAATTTCATCTCATAACAACTTGTGTCAGTTAATTAAGTCATGATGACCGAGTTAGCTCAAGAAATTTGATTTGAGGGTCTAATATGAGGCATCTAGAGGGGTTCTAGTATTTTTGGGGTCCAGATGAAGTTGATGCATTAGTGGGGTGTAAGTGTAATTAACTCAATTAAATGAGTTAAAATCAGTTTAACTAGTTCTAACTGAGTGATGAGCTAGTGAGAGGTCTAGTGAATTAAATTAGATTTAATTCACAATGAGTGATCAATCAGATAACTGATAATTCACTATTAATAGTTGCATGCATGTCAGTTTCGAGGAATACCCAGTTGAGACAGAGGTTAAAGGGAACATAACTATCAGTTTTATTCAGAGAAAGTTTCCCATCTGCAATTATAAAGTCATTGGGATGCCATGATGGATTTCATAATCAAGGAAGACTGATTTTCGTAATTAATAAGGAGTTGATTCCCTAGGAATTGCATGAGTAAGGCAGGCTGAAGTAAATATTATAATTGGCTAAGTACTAGACCGAGTTTTCCTAGATCAACGGGAGACAATTGACAAAGTGCTAGAGAATCTCATGAAAGATTAAGCATTGTATTGTTTCATGATTCCTTGACTTAATACACAATAGAGATAGAGGGGTTTTGATTAGTTGCTTTCCCCAAATACATCATGTTGTTGTGCGATTGATAATTTATTTCTCTTACTTATATATGATTGTGCGATCGTGTTTTGTTTCCGTAAATTGTAGGAAGGATTCAGTATCTTGTTTTAGTAGATTACAAGATCAGATTGAATCTTGTTGGTTATATTTTCTACATGGTATCAGAGCAGGAATTTTTTGGGTGGCGAGTTTGTAGAGAATATTTGAATATTTTGGTGTAAAATTTTCGAAAACAAATATAATATTTGGATTCCTTGCGAAAATCTACCCAAATGGAAAAATAATTGGTCAAATCGGAGCTCGGATGAGGGAGATATCATCGATTTAAAATCAACTCTTTTTTAGAAACTTTTTGTAACTTCGGGACAATTACACTGTGTGCGAGTCAAGAACCTATATGCACTTGAGGTACTAGATGCATGCAAAGCTTTGAGGAGAAAGACAGAAGTTAGAGACTTGGTGGTTTAGAGGGAGCATAAATTACCTCTCAACATGCATCCTCATGAGAACCAGTCCCAGAAGGTTGTGGAGTAGCTGCCACAATTGGAGAAGCAGAGAGGAGACCAAGTGGAAGCGTCCACTCAAGTAGAGACCTCCATAAGGGGGAAATTTCGAGCCAGATTGGAAGAGGGAGCAGCCATACCTTGAAGTGTAAGGTGGGGTTATGTGTAGACATAATCCCAAGATAAGAAATTTGGGCAAGGTCCATTGAGATGGCATGTCTCATGGATCGAACCTGGCTACGAGGAGCCCACAGTACATCAGTAGTAGGAAGGATCAGTTAGATTGATGTAGTCAGATGTCAGCAAGACAGAAATCATAATGACAGATGTGAAATACTGGAGCACAAATAGAGTTAGCAATAGTTCAAAGGGCACGGATGCATATGTCAGTAGCAGTGCAGAGAATCCAGTACTAGATAGGTGAAGTAGCTAGTAATAGTCAGAAGACTCTGATGACATATGCATTAAACTGATTCAGTTTTTCAGAGGCTATTCAGTTTCAGGAGTTGCAGGTGCAAACAACACTAGAGAAGTGTAGCATGTAGAACATTCCAAAGGTACCAGATAGGGATAGATTGAATTCCTTTCTTGTTGAGAGGGAGTGTTGAAATTTGCAACAAGAAACAGTCAAATTGGCGACTAGAAAGGACAAAAAAAATGCACCCACACTGGTGAGGAATTTTTATGTACCAGGAGTGAGGAATGTGAGGTGTCTAATTTATTTTTCCCTTAAATAAATTAGACAATAAAATGTAATTTTGTCTCATAACAACTTGTGTCAATTAACTAAGTTATGGTGATTGAGTTAGCTCAATAAATTCGATTTAAGGTGATTGAGGGGGATATTGGTGGCCACCCACCTATTCCACTTAGGCCCTTGCCATTATCTCTTTCAGTTTTTCATTTTCCTTAATTATAGCACAATTTACTATTTTTGTCATTTTTTTGGGTCCTGAACTTTAGAAGTCGTTTTGAGGCCCCAAACGATGTTTTTTGGGCATGAAACGTTTGGCGATTTCATATAAATCATATTAGTAGTTGTTGTCCTCGGAGATATCTTTCTAACGAGGTATCATGTGCGTCAAAGGAAGATCATATGACCAAGTTATGAACCTGGGAAGTTGGCTGCCCAACTAACCCCAACGGGGCCCATAAACTCTTGGTGTTACATCTCCTCAGGATAGGGTTTTGGTTGTTTAGGGTTTTATATTATTTTAAATAATAAAAAGACCCTTGATCCTTATTGTAAAACAGTTCAGAGGAACATAACTATCAGTTGTATTTATAGAAAATTTCCCATGTGCAATTATAAAGTCATTGGGATGCCATGATGGATTGCACAATCAAGGAAGGTTGATTTTCCTAATTAATATGGAGATAATTCCATAGGAATTTCATTTGCAAGGCAGGCTGAAGGAAGGATGAGAATTGGCTAAGTACTAGACCAATTTTTCCTAGATTAGCAGGAGACAATTGGCAGAGTGCTAGAGAATCTTAAGAGAGATTAAGCATTGTGTTGTTTCATGATTCCTTGACTTAATAAAAAATAGAGATAGAGGGTTTTGAGCAGTTGCTTCTCCAGATACATCTTGTGTTGTGCGATTGATAACTTGTTACTCTTACTTATATGTGATTGTGCGATTGTGTTTTGTTTCCACAAATTGTAGGAAGGATTCGGTATCTTGTTTTAGTACATGATTACAAGATCAGATTGAATCCCATTGGTTATATTTTCTACATGAAATAGAAGAGAGGGTTGATACCATCTTGCCTTGTGTTGGTTAGTAGGCCGCAAGGTCTGTGATAAAGACCAACATAAATGGAGGAGGGCTTGCACTGTAATTTAGAGCCATAACAGAAGTCGACGCAGGTGTAATATTGACTAAGTTAACCCTAGTTTGAGGGTCAACATTGAGATCTAAAGTTCATGTCAATATTCAGTCAAAGAAATGCCTAGAATTTATAGATCCATATGAGCTAGGTCGATTCTCTTATGGAGGCAAGAGTCATGTTTTCTCTATGTGTGGATAGCATTTGTTCTACAAAAATTAGAAGTACATAAGTATAATGCCATAGTTAGGACATTTTTCTAGCATGTTTAGTTCATAAGGTATGACCTTAATACTATGACAAATTTGCGTAGAGGAAGATGGGTTGTGACCCTTAGAGCGAGGTTTATTTCTGCAATAAAGACCAGAGATCTGGAAGATGGTTTTCAGATTTAGTATGTGTGGAGACAACAGATCTAAAGGAGGGTGGAACTTGAGCAGAGGATTGAGCATGCAGAAGAAATTTGCAATATGAAGAATGGATTGACATGCAGAGGAGTTGATTTTGGTGGACTTTCCATAGAGTTTTAGACAAAGATCTGAAGAAACCTATAAACAATTAGTAAATGGACTATTAGTGGTTGATTTGTGACCCTAGTTCAGTCATCTACAGATTGTTATAAGTATGATAAGAGGAGTAGTTCATATTTGTTCATAGATTGGACAACAAAGATCAAATTGTCGATATGCAAGAACAATGATCTTGAGAGGACTCAAGAAATTGTTAGGTGGCAGATTTGAAGAGGCCTAGATGAAGACAATATTGTGGGCCTTAGATCAGTAAAAAGAATTGATTATGGTTGGGCAGATTAATGGTAGGCCAAGTACAGTTGGAGGGTTGTTAGGTTACTGTCAAAGAAGAGCCCCGACTCTTGTTCTAGTGAAGGGCAACAAAATTGGTAGAAGGGCAGGTGTATAGGGCCTAAGTATGTGCAGACTTTGAAGGACTAAAGTAACATTCAAGTGGACCAACCAACTAGCCGTAGTTCACTATATTGTAGAGGATTGATTAAGTGAGAAGAAGGGCAGCCTCCATAGCCCTGGACTTCTCATGTTGGAGCTGAAGTATGGCAAAAGTGGGCATACCAAAGAGTTGTTCACAAATGGAATTGTGAACAACTTGTTACCACTCAAACTATTAGTGGATCTAAAAGAGGTTACTAAGAGGGCAACTGTTAGGACAAGGGAAACGATGGAGGCTTAGCCCATTGTCACCACAACTAAGGCTCCTTGTTCTTCACAGAATTTCACCGATGGGTGGAGTCCCAGTAGTTTAGGAAGTCACTTGTACAAGTATAGGTCAATGAATAGGTGGGAAGTGACCCTTGAAACACTTTCCCTAAGATAAAATAAAGAGTGGGACTTGCTTTCCTTTTAAGCAAGGGAATTATCCTCTAGGGAGAGAGGAGGGGGATTGAAGGGTTGAAGGAGAATAAAAAGACTTATGAAGGAAGTTCTCAATCCCTAAAATCCTTTGGGAACTTGTATTCCCAAATGGTCCTTGATGAAAGGCCTTTGACACCAAATGGGACCACACGGGGCCAAGTGGACCCAACCCACGTTCGGGGATGGAACTTAGCAACCAATGATGTTCCTATCCTAGATAAAGTGATGGGAAAGGATCAGACAAGTGTTTTTACTTCGATAGGTCAAATTGATCCTACTAGGTTCTATCCTTGGGAACACCTATGCAAAACTTGATCCTAGAGCTAGGGCTTGAGGTATATGGAGATTCCACTATCAGAATTGGCCCATGTTCTAAGGAGAGTGAGGGCACCCAACAACGCAATGGCCTCTAGGAGATAAAATTTTTCCTCTAGATAAATTCCTGGGAAATTGTTGCCCTAGCTGACCTAATGGGGCTAGACCTAGGGAATGTAAAAATTTCTTAATCTAAGAAACCCTATTGCAGTATCTTTATTTACTTCTCCTACTTGAATTAAGTTACAAGTTAATTTATGAAATATTCAATAAATTAGCGAAGTAAATAGTAAATACAACTAGCAACCTACACATACATATCAAATACTGAATAACATGCTCATAGACAAAGTGACACATGGATTTTCTGGAAAAATATCCCTGGAAAAAACCCAATGTGGGAAAATCAGTGCAGTTAGCTCTGGAGGGTTTTCATTATTATGCAGAATCTAAGTACAACAATCCTGGGCACCAAAATTGGTTCACCCAAAAGAGAAATAAAAATGGCAGTAATATGCTACTCTGAATCCCTCTACGTCAGCCTAACTGGCCTGCGTCGACCTCTGCGCTGCTCAGTAAGGGCCTGCGTCACACCTGAAGGGCTTACATTGCCCCTGCGCTGCCCTGACTAGGCCTGCGTGGCTCCTGCTGCCTCTGCACTACCCCTACTTAGCTCTAACTAGACTGTGTGGCTCCTGCTACCCCTATTACTCTGGCTGGCTAGAATTCTTAAGAAGAAAAAGCATAGGTAAGAAAGAAGGATCTGGCCAAAGGCAACACATAACAGTAATAAAAATTGAAGAAATGAAATGAAAATAGATCAATGTCCACAAATAGATGAAATAGCTCAATGGGACTAGAGAGTAAAATCTTTAACAACAGCAACAAGTGCTTATAGAATCAGCTAAGAGAACAGAGGAGACTAATTCATGAGGTTAAAATGTTGTATAATTGTTGGCACAAGAAAATTGTAGAATTGTTAGAGTAAATATCTGTAGGTACCATTAGTTGGTGACCATCGATAACCATTTCATTTCATCAAATACCCTGATGAATGGGACTTAAAAGCTATTTGTGTAGACAAACCCCACAGAAGTTGTGTGATGGAAAAATATTCACACTTTATTGAATAAAACACCTACCAAATAAGGATGAAATTTCAAATGGGGCAAGAAACAATAGAGAGATAGAAATTGAAAAAGTTAAAATGCTAGGGATACATGAAAGCAACTAGGTAACATGGTATAAAGAACAACAAAGAAAATTATAAAAATGGAAAACCCTTGGCACACACTGACACTCCTTAGTTATCATGCCCTCACAATTACCCTTACTTTTTTGGAACTTGGTAACCCAACCAAGTCTTGCCTTGACTATACCAACTTGACCAAGTTATGGTTACTACAACTAGATTATGCCTTGTTCACCTAATAAATTGCTATAACCCCTCACCCATTTAACCCCCTATACCCTAAACCCCTAACCCCTTTAACCCCCTAAACCCTAAACCTATAAACCCTTAACCCCTAACACCTTAAACCCTAATTCCCTACCCTAACCCATTTAACCCCCTAAACCCCTAAAAACCTAACCCATTTAACCCCCAAACCCTAACCCCTAACCCCTAACCACTAAAATCCTTAACTGCTAAATCCCCTAACCCCCTAAACCTCTAAAACCCTAACCCATTTAACCCCCTAAACATCTAACACCTTAACCTATAACCCCTTAACCCCTAACCCCTAAAATCCCTAATGCTAAATCCCCTAAAATCTCTAACTGCATAACCCCTTACCCACTAACTCATTATTCCCCTAACCTGAATCCCTAATCCCTTAAATACTAACTCATTATGCCCCTAACCCCTAAATGCACCTAAATCCCCTAACCCTTAAGCCCCCAATCCCTAACCCCTTAACCACTAACTCATTATTCCCCTAAACCCTAAACCTCTAACCCACCCCTATTCCCCTAACCCATTATTATACCAGGCTCATGGTGTTTTCTTGAGGCCATACAAGGATTTTACCATTTGCATGCTTTATGTTCCTAATCCTTCACAAAAATTCCTTCTGGTTGGGACACAAAAACATTCTCTTTCATATCTCCATTCAAGAAAGCAGTTTTTACATCCATTTTATGAACTTTCCAACCTTTTGAGTTTCTAGGGCAAAGAGTGTCCATATGGTATCCCATTTTGCTATGGGGGAAAAAGTATTCTCATAATAGATCCCTTCTTTTTGTGTAAAACCTTTTGCCACAAGCCTAGCTTTATTCCTTTCAAGTGAGCCATCTGTTTTATACTTGTTTTTGAAAAATGTTAGCACTTAATTTACCAAGGTTCCTAGGAGGGGTTCCAAAGGGGCTACTACTAGATCAAGTGGAAACAATGGGACAAGGACCCACTGTCACCTCATTCAATTTCCACTGCTCTTTATCCCCTGAAATTTCTAACTGCATAACCCCTTACCCACTAACTCATTATTCCCCTTACCTAAATCCCTAATCCCTTAAATACTAACTCATTATGCCCCTAACACCTAAATGCGCCTAAATCCCCTAACCATTATGCCCCCAATCCCTAACCCTTTAACCACCAACTCATTATTCCCCTAGACCCTAAACCTCTAACCCCTAAGCCCCTATTCCCTTAACCCCTTATTATACCAAGCTCGTGGTGCTTTCTTGAGGCCATACAAGGATTTTACCACTTGCATGCTTTATGTTCCTAACCCTTCACAAATATTCCTTCTGGTTGGGACACAAAAACATTCTCTTTCATATCTCGATTTAAGAAAGCAGTTTTTACATCCATTTTATGAACTTTCCAACTTTTTGAGTTTCTAGGGCAAAGAGTGTCTATATGGTATCCCATTTTGCTACGGGGGAAAAAGTCTTCTCATAATAGACCCCTTCTTTTTGTGTAAAACTTTTTGCCACAAGCCTAGCTTTATTATTTTCAAGTGAGCCATCTGCTTTATACTTCTTTTTGAAAAATGTTAGCACTTAATTTAGCAAGGGTCCTAGGAGAGGTTCCAAAGGGACTACTACTATATCAAGTGGAAACAATGGGACAAGGACCCACTGCCACCTCATTCAATTTCCCCTGCTCTTCATGAACTTTCACTGATGGGGGGAGTCTCGGTATAGGGAAATTACTAGAATGATGAGACCAATAACGATGCACAATGTGATTTCGAATGCCCATTCAAAGAAGAGGATCAGATAATAGGTTCCTTGCTTTAGAACCAAAAGAAGGACTCTCCAAGAAAGGCTTCAGGGAAAGATGACATCGGATTTAGGAATATTAAAAAATGATGAATGCCTAAGATCAAAACTTCCAAAATCCCTCACTTGTGATTGACGTGTTTATACTAGGCTTCAAAGTGAGGCAAGGAAATATTCAATTAAAGTGTGAGCTTTGGGAGAATCTAGGGTGACTTTCCATGAATTTTTTTTAAGAGAAATACTATAAGACTAAGGTTTTGGAGATATACCGTGGTAAAGGCTCATCCAATGGTCATTTATAGTTAAGATAATAGGTTCTGAATGATGAACTACAAAGTGAAAACCTTCAAGAAATCCTCAAGTCAAAGGAGCATCAAGGGTTCCCTCTTGGTGTGATAGTTAGGGCATCAATTTATTTGAAATTCCACCATCGTATTTTGTTCAAAATTGGAGGATTCCTAGAGCTCTAATCTAGCCTAGGAAGTGATGCCTTGCTTGAGGGACTTTTGCTATTTTTATATACCTTATCCCTTTTTATTTTAGCCTCTCTAGGCATCATACTATTTTAGAGAAAATAAACCTTTATTCCCACACCTTGCATGTGAGCCTCTTCTTGGAAACTCCACATGATGCAATTCAACCTAGCCATATATGCATCATTTATTTTCTTCATGAAGTCGAATTAGACCTATTTTCATCCACACATGGTAATTATTACAATGAGAAAGGTAAATATTGAGAGGTGATGTAGTCAAAAGGGATTATTATTGGCATATTACGTGCTTCAACCGTGCAAACGGTGAATAGTCTTGGAGAGGGTGTGCTCAAGGAGGATCATTCTAGGAAATGTTTGTATTTCATCCATACAAACAACAATCAATAGATATATATTGTTACTAAAGGAAAACAACAAGTTATTACAAAGGGGGCACCATGCTGAACTATTTCTAGTAGGTTGGAACTTCATAATAAGAAAAAAATAGATATCATGGAGAAGTAGTGTTGACTTGTTGCTCATACATTTAATGCACTATTCTGAGTATAACGTGCTAAAATAACACATATTTTAGAAGACATGTGCCTCACTAAAGATACTTTAAACACAATTGTCAATTAAAGGGAAAACATTAGCTACAAAGTGTTTTGAGGAGATGTGTGATTTCAACAAACCTAGTTTTGAAAGAGAGAAAATTCACTAGAGATAAATTGTGACATCCAAAATGATCTAGCACATAGGCCTTTAACCCACAATTTGATCCTCTTCTATTTCATCGATTCCATTCTCTATCTCTGTATTCTGTTCTATAAAGGAGAGGTGAAAGTCCTCATTCTAGAGGGTGGATTTACTACATAGGTGTCAAGAGCTTCTCATTATATGCCCTCATCCGTTTCATACTTGAGAGCACTCCCACTACATGAACTTGATAGGGTAGCCCATGGTATAGTGTCTTTATGACTTACTTTATTCACATATCAAATGAATTATAATATACTTGTTTTATAGCTCTTTGAGTTCATGTGTTTGTTTTCTATATGTTATCATACAACAAGGATTATGTTGTCATTACAATGCACTTATTTGATTGTTACTTTCATATTGGATGGATATTCTTTGCCACTTTTCCATCTAATCATAGGAATTTTAATTAGGAAACTCATCACCATCCTCTATAATTTAATTTGTACTCAAAGACACCATTGTATATTGGATTATCTTAGACTCACACGGGCACAGATATCTTAAAATAATCCTTATGAATAAAAATAAATAGTAATAATCCTCATTAATTAATAAGGTTACTTAACTATTCATAAAAACACTAAATGATGAAACAATAACAACAATTATATCACTAGCATATAAAGATACTTTAAAACACTTTTTTAAGCCAAACTAATATTTTGTCTTAAAATCCTAAATTATCATTTGAATTATTTTAATTTAAAAATTAAAACTTTTTGATGGTCTTAAATTAGAAATTAAGACAATTCGTTCCATTAAATTAGAAATTAACACAATTCATTCAAAGAGGCGGCAAAATTCTGAAAAATAAGAGGGGAAGTAAACAAATTCATTTGTTTCATTTATTGCCACCAAGTCTTAATCCAACCTAAAAGAGGTCACATGTATAACACTCCCATGAGACTGTAAGTCATCTAGATGAAGGCAGTAGAGAGCACTTAGGCCCAACACATGTTCATTTGTCCCCCCACCCACTTTGAAACATTTTGTTTCTCCTTTACTATTTTAACCAATCCCTCACTTTACACTCGATCCTTTCGCTTTCTTTACAACAAATATTTTCCCAGCAGACAGAAGCCTTCAGGGGAAAAGGAGGCAAACGGGCGAACGATTCTACAGTTGAAGCTTCTTGCTCATAGACATGGCGGTAAGTTCCCATGTTCCCTTGCTTGCTTTCATGCTGATTTTCTGAAGTTAACAGCACCCCTTTTGATCCCCATTATGCACTTGATGGACTTGCATCAGTGACAGGGTTCTACAATTAAGGGTTAGGGTTTATAGTTTGTTTTGAGATTTGATGCAGACTAAAAGGTTATTTAAAGATGATGCCAGGGATGACAAGGGTGAACGGGCCAGGATGGTAAGTATCTCCTCCGATTTCCCATTTTTGTTCTTATTTCGGGTGATGACCAAATCGATGCTCATAGAATCCATTTCAGGATGCCAAAGAAGTTCTCTTTGTATGGCATAAGTAATTCATTCTTATTGTTGACCTCGAAAAAAAAAGGGGCATGTCCCACTATAAATTCTGCAAGCGGGCCATGACCATGGCCTTAACCCTTCCTCTGGCAGGGTGAAAACCATAGACATGAGTCATCGTTGGTGATGGCCGAGCTCATCCACGTTTCCACGTTGCTCAACTGATCCTTGAGCCTTGAACGTGTTCTCCCTGAAGTGCTTCAGCTCTGCTAGATATTGATGAATCTTGGTCGTGGTGTCCTCGAATTCCTCAATACAATCTTTGAGGGCCACCTTTTCTCTTTTATTCATCTTGGCTCTTCTTGTTTTCAGGCCCATGCCCCAGACATAAACATTGCGAGAATTAACAAGGCTCACTGTCATGGCTGCCTTCACAACATGAGTATGCTTGGCCCTCAAAGACCTGGATTAGGAAGAGAGTGACGAAAAGCAGAGATTCAGATGCAGAGTCACTTGGCAAGAAGTTTTGATGAATTCCACCATGCCTGTATGGCCGTGGTAAAGGGGATTCATGTCCTGTATTGCTGCTGAAGCCAATATAATGGCAAACAGATAGAAAAAGATGATGAAAACATATAGGTGAATTCATTATGAGCATATCTCCATGAGAATCACTTTGCCATAAACTCTGTTTTCGTCTCTTTATATATCTGTAACTAGGGTTTTGTCTTGAATTGAGTATGCTTTGTTGCTTGACCATAAGCTTAGCAGAAATCCCAGCGCTTTTTTGGTAATTTTTTTGACTCTTTTTATCTTTTACGAGGTTCGAACTTGGGAGCAATTGTTAAATTTGTATTCTTAAAAATAAATCCATCGAGAAAGCATATATGAACTTGTAAAAGATAAAATTAAATTTATGGTCAATTTGCACTTGTTGTTAAAAGTGATTAATTTTGTATTGTTTTCCACAAGAATCAACTGAATTCTAAAAATTTTATGAATTAAGTCAAATGAGTGGCAGTTGTTCTGAAATCCTATGGAGCTAACTTAAGATTAGGCTTCATAAAACTTCCCAAGCAAAGAAGCCCTGTATTCTTTCAAACATTTTAGATTAAAATTAGGCATCATTAAGTTTATCACGATCAAATATCTAAATGAAAATGTGTTGAGATAAAGCCATTGCATGCAGAAGTTTGTGAGGCTCATTAGAAGCCAATCACATTTTTATTTTACGTTGGCAAGGCTCATGGATCAAATGTAACTCCACACTCATTATTTATTCTTAACATAGCATTGGGGTTCCACGCCTTACAAAAATTTCTTTTTGTTGCGGTTCACCCACTCTGAATCCTCGATTTTGTTCACAACGGCCCTAGTGAAGGGGTACTCTCCAAAATCATCTGTCGCTAAAGGGAGGGTGAGCAAAAGAACATTTGGATCGCTTTAGAGAAAAGTTAGGTCCTACTAGCATAAACATCAACTCATTTGTAAGTACCCCAAAGTATTGTCACATTGCTACTAATACCCAAAAATAAGTATATTTGGTTGTGTTTGAATGGAATTTTTTTTCTTCGTCCTCTACTATGTACGTGAAGTATGCTATTGATACTAAGTTTTGAGGTTGGAAGGGGATCCTTGTTTTTATTTTAGCTTTGGATTTTTTCAATTTGATTGTGTTTCATTCTTGGATGGTGCTTTGGAACGTGACTAGTATGAGTTTTTTGATACCATGTATAAAATAAAGTTTTACCTTCATTCCTGAAGTTTTTGACATTGAAAAGGTATTGGATGTGCTTTTCAAGTAGCTGGATCCCCCTCTCATAGTAGTGCATACCTACCTTCTGCTATGCCACAGTGCCATCACAAGTTTCAATCAAGTCAAGTCTTACTTCTCTTTGGACCTCATATGTGATTTTTGGGCACATTCTAGGAAAAATCGAATGGTTATTTTATTGTTGAGTACTTCTTGTTGTAAGTTATTGTTCCAGATGTTTGGTCTTGGCACCAAATTTGTAATAGGTTCCCCCTTAGTTCTACTAGTTTAGGGTGCCTTGGTTACCCAATCTTGTTGTTAGGTTGTCATTTTGAAGTATTTCCGATTTTTTGTGCTTTGTGCATGCTGCTCCAAGAGTCATAAGTTCTCCTAGCAGAATTTTATTTCTCTTATGACATTAAAGTTAACATATATCCATCTTAACTCTAGATCTATCAAACACCAAGATGGACCAAATCCATTAAAATCCAAACCTTCCTCAAGTTTTACTCTCTTGTATAATTTTACACATAATAAAATTAATCTCTCTTCATCCTTAATAAATTTAAATTTATAATATCACCCTTATATATATAATCAAAACCATGACTTGATATGTCAGTGAATGTGCAAAATCCGTACAATGTTTCAAAATATGTTTTCATTGAATGCCATTTCTTTATCCAAAAGTAAAAATAAACCTAATTTATAGTGAATATAGACATATTTTTCGCAACAATTAGACATTTATCTTAAAATATATATTACAAACTATACATAATGTTCCTACCTATATGCGTTATCTAGTTAAATGGCCACTACAAACACCTCACTCTAATCTTATAGTGGTATGTAAAATAAGGGAACCATACTTTATTTTCTTTTTCTCATGGTTCCATAATCTCTTACTTTCATTTCAAGCTACCATTAGACGGAACCAAGTTATTTTAAGAAATTTATTTTGTCTAGATTTCCATATTATTAGGTGGGTATGAAAAGCGATGTAATTTGGAAAGCAAGTTTATAGGTTCTGTCCATGGGTTTTACTTTATTTTTAAAATATATGCAACTTATATTGTTAATAAAACAAATAATTTTTTACATGTAATATTGAAAAAACTGATTCTAACCCACAAAAAATGGAGTAATCAAACTCCACCACTGTACTCACAACCTTTGCCCACAACCAAAGCAAGCAGAGGGGTAAAGTCAAATTTGAATTTCGTAGAACGCGCCTGTTTTCTCCCTACACGTGGGGTTTTATAGACTGGTCGCGGTTTCGCATTGGAGCGATAGAGGAGGGAACGAAGACCACCGCCCATCCAAAGCGGTTTCCCTCACTGATTGGAAATTCAAAATTAGGCGGGCACTCGAATGCGCACCAAAAATGGGAGGGAAGTTTTGGAATAACAGCCATTGCTAACCAGGTATTGTTTCGATCTGTGACCTAAAGATCCTTTATCTCTTTCCCTATTTTTTCCTCGCCACAGTATGTTGGTTCGGCGAAATTTAGATGATTGCTCTCAACTATTACAGTGACCGCCATTACCGGTAAGCTGGAATTTCACCAACTGCATTTCTTGCCTTCAAACCCTGATAATATTTGCAAGACTTTCACTGTAAACATTTTTTTCTCAGAAATACTAATTTTCCCAAGGATTTCTTAGTTTTTACACGTTTTTATACAGAAAGTCCTTATTTCTTGAAGAAAACCTTGTTTTCCGTGATGCACTACTGTAGATGCACTGTCAAGTTCTCATTTTAGTATTTCGCTATTTTTGGCCATCTGTTGTTCTAGTGAATGACAAAAGGTTCTTGATGTCAAGAAGTCGTAGGAACGGGTGATCTGTTAATGTTGTTTACTTGGAGGTATTGCTAGTGCTCTGTCTGTTAGTCGATCATGTTTTTGGTGGGGAGATTAATGGTTGCCCTAACTGACATAAACACTTGGAAGAAATTTTTGAAAGAATGCGTGGGAGATGGAAGGATTGTTGTGTGGAATCTGATAAAATGGATAGCAAATAGAAATGTCGGCCTTTATTCTTCAGTTCGTCAATACATTATGACATGCAATAGTGCAATGAATAGGAAAAAAAAGGCTATTGTACAGACATATGAGACTTTTATCATTACTGCAAGTGCTATAACCATGGTCCTTCGTCCTTTCCATTCTATGCCATGGGATTTATGTGAAAGTGTCTTTTCTATATCAAATCAAACAAATTGTCTCGAAGGTTATGATGTTGGAGTTAAAATTGCAGCAGAACAGTTTTGTGTATATATACTTACAATTCCTTATCTCACACAGAGGCTTCCTACTGCATTATTACCTGCTCTTCAACATTCATCGACTTTCTCTCCATGTTTGAGAACAATGGTGGTAATGGCAGATTTCAAAGGAAGTTATCTTCTTGGAAATGACAAATTTGGATCTACAGAAGTAGATGGAGATTCCAAGTACTGCTTGGGCTCTGAAAAATGTTGTTAGTTTGGCATTAGGTTCTATCGAGAGCCCTGAGCATTCTGGACAACTTGTGGAGGGCTTATGTTGTAGAGAATATGTGTTTGCTCTTTCCTTTATTTTAGAGAATTTGATGCCATGGATTGAGAAAAAACGGCGATCAAAGAGAAAAGTAGATGAGGATGAGGAAGAATATGATGACCATAGTTCTAGTGTTCCCAAGCACCATTTTCTGAGTGGTACAGAAAGTGAGGATGGATTTACTAAATTGACTTCATCACTCATCGAGTATTTGAGGCCAGTCCATCAGCAGTGGCATCTGAACCAGCTTCTAGCTACGGTGAAAAGGGAGGGCTCTTCTGTGCATGAAGTATCTCTGGGTCATGGGGGCTTAAAGACAAAATTGGAACTGCAAGATGTTGCCCAATTGTATTCATACCTGCTCGCTACCTTTTCTTCCTTGAATTCCTTTGGTGGACCTTTGCCTATTCTTAATTTATTAGCTTTCACTCAGGGATTTTTGTCACAGTTGTGGGAATGGTTAGAGAGATTTCTTATCTTCAAGAAAGATGGATTTACAAGAGTTCAGAAGCAATTCCAGACCAATCTAAGTATTGCTGAGAACCAAATTCATGATACAGTTGGCAGAAAGGAGGAAAATTTGATCAGAAATGTAAGCAATAAATGGGCCTCTGCCTTTCTAAGAAGGAAAGGGAAGTCTTCAAATGGAGATAGAAGTACTGATATGTGTAAAGATAACTCTCTTCAGCAATATACTGATAAAGATGATGCATGCACAGTATGGGACTTGGAGCCTATGAAGAAGGTTCCTCAAGGCATTCCAAAAGATACTTCAACAATGTTACTTCTATTTTGTGCAACTTATGCCCACATGCTTATGGTCCTTGATGATGAAGAGTTCTATGAAAAACATGCTCCTTTTACAATGGAACAACAAAGAACAATTGCGGCAATGCTTAATACAATGGTCTACAATGGCTTTTTGAATAAATTTGGGCATCATAAAAATCCTTTCATGGATGCAGTTGTTAGGTGTTTGTACTTTTTATATGAAAGAGATTGTAGACATAGTTTCTTCCCCCCATCTCTATGGCTTGCTCCTGCTATCAAATATCATCCTCCAATTGCTGCAACAGCTAGAGCACATGAAGCCGTGTCAACTTGCTTGAAGTTGGGAGACTCATCTGTGCCTTCAACGATGGGTTCTTTGGTCACAACTACACCACATGTGTTTCCTTTTGAAGAAAGGGTACAGATGTTCCGTGAGTTTGTCAAAGCTGATAAATTGGCTCGGAGAATGATAGGCGAGGTTGTTGGACCTGGACCAGGATCAATTGAGATAGCAGTGCGTCGTGACCATATAGTGGAGGATGGATTTTCCCAATTGAATTCCCTTGGGTCAAAATTGAAGTCATGTGTTAATGTTTCATTTTTTAATGAGTGTGGCCTTCCAGAGGCAGGGTTGGATTATGGAGGTCTCTTTTAAAGATGTCAGGGGGGCAAGAAAATTGGGTCCGTATTACTCGAGCTCGAGCTGCCTGTGTTTCAAAAGCTTCTGCTCCTATGATTCAATCGCAAGAAGATGAGAAGAAATCAAGGAAAATAGTTCCTAAACGAGCTGCAGTGGATGATCTTGCTACCAATGCCAACGGTTCTCCGACTAAAAGGCACGCAATTTTAGGCGATGTCACAAATCTTCATGCTTCTGCTACCGATTACTTGTCAACAGCGAAAAACCAGGTTTGGTTATGAAATGCGATCCTCCTAATCTTATTCTAAGTATTTAAGCCTTTATATGGATTTGATGCCGTGAAGTGCAAGACTCAGGCATAGTTAGTCAAGACTCCTCCCCAGATCGAAAGGTGTTGCAATACCACTCACAATTTGAATCCAGTCCAACAAAGCTATCCTAGCCTTATAGGTCTCCAACATCTCTTATTTATGGATGAATCACAACACCCGTTCTGCGAAATCCCCAACATGGGTATTCTGGTTTCTATCATCTAGCCCAAAATCGATTGCAATATTGACATGGGTTTGCCCCTAAATATCCAGGTCTGTTAGCACATTGTCAATCAAAATCCCACCAAGATGTAATGGAAGTTTTGAACCACTGCAGGTTAGCCCAATGAACCAAATTCTGCATTCTCCATTGAATTATCTTTATATTTCATTAAAATATAATAACCCAAAGCAGGAACATGCTTACCGGCATAGCTTCCACCAACCACAAACAAAAGGCCATTACTGAATTATGAGCAGTAAAAATACTCCAAAGTGGTATAGAGATGCTCTTCAAGCTGGTCTTGGTTGATAGGGATGTCGTTGTTATTCTCTGCTCTGTTGGCCATCAATGAAAAAAACCCAGAATTTACGTTTCCATAGTGAGTGGTATTGATAGAGTTTGAGGTCCAAGGAGACTCCCCGGGACCCTGACTCGTAGAAACTACTAGTCGTTCTTCAGCACATCGGGCCTCCTTGCAGCTATAGAATCACGGGTTCTGTACAATGGGAATATTGGTCTCTATGGCCTCTTAAAATGCATAAAGAATTTTTTGTTTTAGAGGATGCATGCAAATCTCCATGGAAAAATTATAATATCAGGCATGACAAAGACCACACAGATCCTGAAATGTGTACTACTTATGTTGAAGATATATACGAGTATTTGCAAAATGCAGAGGTGTGGATTGTATATATCTCACCTGTATCTTTAAAACACAGTAGAATACAAATAAACCCTTGCATTGTGATGCATATTTTATATAGATCATCGTAGTTACATTATGCCTACATCATATTATCAATTGACTAGATGGATCTAATTGAGAAAAGAAAAGTGGCATTTGTTGACTGAAAGTTTTATGGATACTCCTTTCAGTTGAAGAATAGGCCTTGGGCAAATTTCATGGAGACTATACAGAATGAAATCACCCCAAATATGCGAGGAATTCTCGTTGATTGGTTGGTAGAGGTATGTGGTCATAGCCATCCAATTTTCAATTTTAGTACCAAATTGATCCTTATTAGTACTATTTTATGGTCGATGCAATGTGTTTATATGTTTAAATACCCTACTCACAATTATTTCTATGTTAGCAGGTTAGCGAGGAGTATAAGCTTGTCCCTGACACACTATACTTGACAGTATCTTACATCGATCGCTATCTGTCCGCAAATCCAACTAGTAGGCACAAACTGCAACTTCTGGGAGTCTCTTGCATGCTAATTTCCTCGTAAGTTTTTGCCCCTTATCGATAAAATATAGCATGACCAGTGAATTTGGTTTTTGGTTTTATGGGGCGTGGGGCAGGGCAGAGAGAGGGCAATGGGGCCTAATTCTTATTGTTTCATGTAGGAAATACGAGGAAGTCTGCCCCCTCATGTGGAAGAATTCTGTTATATCACAAATTAAACATACACCAGAGACGAGGTATGTTGTACACCTTTTTTTTTTAATTATAAAATCACTAAAATATTTTTAATTATCCAGGTTATCAAGTATTTTATTTTATTTTAGGGGAAAATAATTTTTTAGATTTCAATATTCAAGTTTGAATGCCATTGAGTTATAAATTTCAAAGAGCTTAATATTATTATGTTATTTATACAAATTGAACTCGAGTAGAGAATGGAATTGCTACTTCAATAATCACATTTAATTATATTGTATTTTCTGTGTCAATAATCATAACTTGCATTGTAATAGTCATTCATTTTCAAGATTTCATTATAAAACTCACATTTGTTTATTCTATGAATTACAACGCTTCATTTTTAGGACGAGGAGTCTGAACTAGTTTTTGTTTATTAGTGTTGATGTTCTTCTTTTTATAATTAAGCAATTTGTCTGGATGTAAACAATTTGTTGGGTTGTAGTTTATGATCTACCCTGTATCTTTACTAATCCATGATGAAACTTTGTAGATGTTGTCCATGGAGAGAAAAATTTTAATCTTCTCGAACTTCTAGATGTCAATGCCTACAACAAAGAGCTTTCTTAGGTATGTCATTTCTGTAGACATGCCCATTTATCAAATTGTATCATATTTCTGGGAAATTATCTACCTGGATACCAGATGATGAGTCAATGTGGTCATGGATTGATAATTAACATGATTTTGTACACAGAATAGTCGTTAAGTTTTTTTTTTTTCTGTTAATTTTTTTTATTTTTTTTATTTTTAAGTTTTGTTTTTTTTTTGTGTAAATATTTATTAAAATTTTAATCTTCGTTTGTTGGTTTAAATCCTTTTGGGATTTGGATCTTGTACTATTTCATGAATTTTAATTATTTTCTTCTTAAAAAATGTTGTTTACTTTTGCGTCAATGAGGCCTTTCCTTACACCAACATATTATTTTTCTGATGAAAAATTACAAATTTTTCTCTATGGACCATTGAAAAATTATATCAATGACTTTTATGTTGTGGCAATAATCCCCGATTTGAATTTGTGTCACTAATATTGTGTATCTTGGTTTATGATGCCTCAAACTTGAGCTATGTTAATCATCACGAGCTTCAGTTTGTGGCAACCAATATCAATTCGATTTCTAGAGGTTTGAGAGGGATTGACAACCATTTCTATATATTTCTACTCAAATAGGTCAATGAGCCTCACTAATGCGAGCTCAAGTAATGTTTGCTCAACAAACTATCAAGGCCATTTTTCTCTTATTCATAGCAAAACATAGTTCATGCCTCTTCCTTTCAGCATTCCCTTGCACCTCCCGATGCAATTGCTAGTTATAAGTTTTAAATAAACTACACGTAGTCTAACTTTGGTTGAAATTTTAAGATTTTTTCCTCTATACTACTATTTCCTATGTTACTTCTTTACAGCGTTTTCTTTGCATCATATGGTGCAATTGCTAGTTTTATTAAGTTAAAAATAAGGGCTTGCATGATTATATATTTTACAAGGATTATGCCATTATGTGTTGAACATTTTTAAAAAATCAATGCCTATTATACAATTTCAAGGACTGCCATAACTCTTCACATAATTCTTTAAAGGGTGCTAGCTCATTGGAAGAGCATTTTCCATGCAGGAGGTTGGTGGTTCGATTCCACTATACCCTAACATGAATTATTCAATGATATTGTTGATTTTTTTAATTAAATTTTTTATATTGATTTATTTTAATGGTGAGATATTTTTCTGGATTCATTGTTTTATATTGTCTCTACAGAGAAAATAGATAAGATTAAAGACATTGTCTCCATAAAGACAATATGTCTTTAATTCCAACTATTGTCTTTGGAGAGACAAAAATGAAATTATCTTAAGTTAAGACAATTTACTTAAAATTGTCTTAAAACCCCTCTTTGTGTTGTAGTGCAACTATTGTCTCTGGAGAGACAAAAATGAAATTGTCTCTCAAGAGACAAAAATGATTGTGTTGTATATTGTCTTTATTGAGACAATATTTTAAGACGATTTAATTTGAGACACTCGCTTAAAGACAATATTTAAGACAATACACAAGTTTTCTTTTGTCTCGAATTAAGACAATTTACCCAAAAATTGTCTTAAATATTGTCTTAAAACCCCCCCTTATGTTGTAGTGGTGGTTAATGAACTGTATCCATTTAGCTTTAAAACATGTTTCTCTTAGAATATTTTGATAAGAATGGCTCTCTGTTCATGAGGAGTCACATTTGAAATTTCATTGCAAGGGATCATTTATCCCAGCTTTGTTCTTGCCAGTTACATCCTCCCCATTTTGGACTTCATGGATAATTGTGTTTGCAGGTTTTGTGGCTCCCATGATACATATCTGGTGCACTCATCACACACAAGAACTTATGGTCAGTTGTGGGCAAAAGTTGTGCAATTCAGCACAACAAACTATTCAATTACATCTTTTGTGGATTAGGAAATGTGAACAATTCAACCTGAAATGGTGGTGTGATGGGTGTAGCTGTAGTGGATGGAACTTGCAAAGCCTTAGTTGTGGACAATTCAACCTAAAACATAGTGTGATGGGTGCAGCTGCAGTGGTTGTAAAGCCTCAGGAGTTGTCTGTGGGTTGCCATGACTCATGAGGGATGAATTCACATTTTGTACCCATTTATTTCCAGAATTCCC